>JAUMHP010000046.1:295145-323593 GCA_032361065.1 Enteromius trimaculatus
ATACATACATACATACATATACATATATATATATATATATATATATATATATATAACAACTGTCTCTTTGGTCACCTGTGATTAATGTAGTGCAACATTGTGTTAATTTTGTTTTAGCACTGAACAGTGCATAATCAAGGGAAGTTATAGTGTGTGAGCATCTCCCTCACCGGTCCCCTCTCTGCTCCAGCATATTCAGATTGAGCAGAGTGGCTGTGATATCTTGAGGACAAATGCCAGTGACTTTGCTGAGTTTGCGGATGGTGAGCTGTCGATCTCTGATCTCGTGTAGGCACTCCAGCACCACACTACGCCAATATGCCATGTAGGAGAGCCGGCCAAGATCTGACAGTGGCTTCTCTGGTGAGCCTGGCTGGCCTTCCCTCTTTGACAGCAGGTAGCCTGCAGAGAGAATTATAACAGTTTATCCTCTCTGTCTAATGACACTCTCTGAAGGAGTACAACTCTCTTAAAAAATATATAAATAAAAGAATGAGCACAGACTGGGTTATGAGTGGAAAGATAATGCAGATTGCTTACTAAAGTCAATGAGGAATCGTCCATAGCCCTTGCGCTGGTATTGTGGAAGAATCATGATGCAGGACACGTTATACTTTTGTTGACAATGCTTCTCCTGAGGATAAAACATTTTTGGAAATTAAACTAATACCCTTCTATTCATATGCCAAACAATATATTTGTCAGACATGATTGTACTCCGTTTAAAGTTGCACATGCACAATTGAAAAGTTCTTGTTTATTGATTGATTATTTAATATCTTAACAGCATCCACAATTCACTCTCAAAATAGGCAAAAACAAAAACTTTCCCTTTAAGCATCTTTTTCCAGGAGGATAATGCACCCATAAGGAATCAAACAAAGCATCTACTGTGAGCATGCCACAAAAGCAGTAGAAATGCACAAAAAGCAGCAGTAACAAACACAAACATGCTCAACATTGTCCTGTAACTCCAAAAAGGTTTAGCTCACCTTTGAAAAGTATCCTACGAGATGGCAGCCCTTGCTGTCGTTCTGTGTGAGCACATAGAAGAGGAAGGGCTCCACGTCATAGTACAGCGTCTTATGGTCCAGGAAGAGCTTGGCCAGCAGGCACAGATTCTGACAGTATATTGTGCTGACATTTCCATCCACCTGAAGTGTAGAAAACACGATTTCAGCTTTTGGTTGATTTACAGTGTCGTAACCAGGTATGTTAAAATCAACCGACAACGGCTGTGTTTACACGGACAGCTTGTGTTTCAATCAGACTGAATTTATTCTGACTGACGAATCTGAATTGAGGGTTTTATAAACAACAGGACACACACCTATACAACACTTTAATCAAAACATCACATCATTGCACATGCTCATTTCAGTTTTCAATCAGATGAACCATTTACATGCACTCTTAACATTTTGGAGACTGTGCGATCAATCAGATTACAAACAGATTATTTGGTTGCACGTAAATGCTGCCAATGTGAAGTGACATTTCAAGGATTCAGACACTGTAACACTAACAATCAACCTCTTCTAATTCTTCATTTCAAAAATATTCCTCTCAATTACTAAATCAACATTTTGAAAGAAGTCGCTCCACAGGAGCAGAGGCTGTGATAAACTGCACGGCTCCTGCTTTTCCTATGGGCTCAACGCCAGCAGTGTTAGCTTTTAGCAGTGCTGCCACCACAGGTATCCTGCTGCGTCAGGACCAGACTGAAACCTGAGCCTCTAAAACCAACTGGTCAAACAGGAAGGCAAGCAGTAACACACCCGGCAACAGAGCAGTGTTGATTAATGTGGAACATACAGGCTATGGACACGCAGAAGAAAAATACAGGCATCGGTTCAGTGTGAGAAAGCTGAACACAGTTAGGGCTGATGTGATAGACTGTGTTTTACTGGTGTAAAGCCTCAGCACCAGTCATGCCACTTGGCCATAGCGACACCTCCATCATTTAGATTTTTTACAGTACTCAAAATAATTTTGTTAATTTAGAGAACAAACACTACAATGGATGCAGCGTGCAAAAGCCTGTTGACTTCTGCCATGCATCTAATGTGATACATATATTTTTAAACATTTGTTTTTTATTATTACTATATTTGTACATCAAGTATGCGGTGTCTCCAAGATTTTAATTCATTTTGCTGATGTTTTTACTATGTCATATTTTTACATGAACATAAGCTGAAAACACTAACTGAAAAACCTTTATTGCTTTTCTATAGTATACAACAATAATTGGTTTTACTACAACCAAACTTAATCTTAAGCACGCAGAATAACGTAAGTGGACTTTAAACGATTAATTGCCACTTTGAACGATTTGAAATTGTGGCATACGCCCTACTTTAACTTGAACGAGTTTTCTCAAAACTGACTTTGCTGACCCGTCTTTTAATGGAGAATGTATAAACAAAAATAACTCAATTTTGTAAATTTGCTCCCCGTGACTCCTCTTGTCAGGTCACACGTGGCTGTCAATCTCCAAATGCAAGCATGTTAAATCAGTACAATCTGGTCTGAGAGCATTGATTACAGCACACCTATTCAAATCTGCATGTCATGTTTACACCTAAATGGTCTTTTACAGACACAAAGGATGTAGTAAATCACCATTAGCAAGTACACAACAATGAGAGCTTGCCATTCTACATTTAGAGCGGCATCATTACAACACCTTGTGAGGGCAGGAAGCGGGCGGATGTCATTGCCGGAGCTAGTGTGGGAGTGTGCGCACATATCAGTGTGAATGAGATTTCCTTTGTTGGCTCTAAATCTCACAAAAACACACATTTGCGTGTGCATGACTAGAGTGTCGACGAGCATATGTCTCTGTTGCCAAGAGCGTATAAACAAAGACGAGCGAGCACGAGCGAGCACGAGTGTTTGTGGTTCTTATCTGGGCGGAGATTTCTTTTCCTCACCTCGAACACGGACACGTCATCTTTCCTGTAGATCTCGTTGGCAGGCGGGTGGAACCAGTTGCACTTTCGCATGTGCTGGTAGAGAATGCTGCGGCTCTTCATGTAGCGCAGACAGAACTCACAGAGGTAGAGCTTAGGGAGCCTGTCACATCCAAACAAGCACACATCAGTTTACACAGTTCAAAGGTGCACAAGCACATCTCTCTTATGAAAGCATAGAAAAAAAAAAAAAAAAAAAAAAGTATGAGGTTAAGATTTATGATGCCGATTCCATTTTGTGACCCATCACTGATGAACTACCATGTTAAATTGAAAAAATATTAAAAAATATATAGCAGAAGTCATTAAATGTGCCTCATACAAGGCTCCCAGCAGATTTAAAACATCGATCAACAATTCTATCAATCAGAAAAGTGGGCATGGCTATATGTATTTATTGTTTCAGTGCAATCAAAATATTTTATAGTACTTTTCTTTTGCCAACATTTATTCTTTTCAAAAATAGTCGCTTGCTTAATTCTACAACATTTTCTTGTATAAGTGTGTCTCCATGAATCTTGCATCAACACCATACCATATTATACCTTTAAATCAGTGGAAGTGTCTCTCAGAATTGTGTAAGCTACAGGAAATGATGTCACTTTCACTCACTGATAAGATCTGAAGCACTGAAAAAAAGTATCTGTGCTCTCTCTGAGAAAATATTTTAATCTAAAAACACCTTACACCAAGAGTTATTGTGTACAACATCAACTGAGTTACCACAATATCAGAAGGAAAATGTATTACTGATCTCACACCGGGTTATTTAAAGCTCTTTTAATCATGTTTTCATTTGTCTCATGTGCTCTTAGCATCTAGTTGATTTTTTTTTTTTTTATTATAAATAAAAAAAATTCCAGTACTTTATTAACGTCTAAAAATGTCAAAGTTAGTGGATGATTATGACATATTTGGTCACCTGCTGTACTCCTGTGGGTATGGAGAAGAGTACCACGTCTGAATTTCATACTTCCCAAACTCTATAACAGATGGGCAGCGCATTTGGGGATCCGGTGGACCAGTCACCCCGACTTTCTATAAGAGATGAAGTACAAAAAAAGTTAAGACAGATATGCTTAGAATTTAGAGACTATTAGGCCACAATGCCTTTTTCCCCAGAGCATCCTGCCACACACACACACAAAAAAAAAAAAAGAGGAGAACAGTTATTCTTTCCCACAAGAAACATGCCGAGGCTCTGCCTTTTGTTCTAATAATCACAAACAGTTTCTCACAGGCATACAGCGCCACACTCAAGCTTACAGGATTATTATTAGCTCTTATCCGCAGCCCAAGTGGAAATTCAGAGCATCTGCCACTTGCCAGCCTGCTGACACTCAGTAGTGATCACGCACTTCTCTGTTCTGCATCTCACACACATAAGCAAAGTGGAGGTGAAACAGCTTGTGCCGAACAGTCAGTCAGAACATGCCATGTTGGTTTTAAAAATATAAATGTTTGTGAATTGTAGGATGTTCTAAAATAATTACTGTGTGCTGTTAAAGAGGAAACATGCACACGCAAACATACAAGTCTATATACATCATATAGCAAGTCCAAGCAATCAGGCTGAATGTGGATCAATAGAAATTGTTAGTGTATGTGCATGTTCTGTGAACATCCTACCAGATGTATTTGCTGCAAAACTATTAACTGCAATACAATATTTTAGAGCTGGTATTACATATTTTTGCCATCTGTGATTCAATCCTTTACTCAAACGCAGCTATCGCTCCCTAAACTTTGCAGTGTGTACATGTACTAAACGGTATAGAGAACACATTCAGTTAATACTATCAGACTGCAGCATGGTATCGGTCTTTGCTGGCTGCTCAACAAAAGCATACTGGATCTGTCTGATGCTGCGTGCGAATATGATTGTCTCTCTCTGGGTTAGTGAGTGTTTTTCTTCGACTGATGGCCTCAGGCAGTCAGAGACTGGCTGCTTCTGCTGGGACCTTCATATCTCTCACACACACACACACACACACACACACACACACACACACACACACACACACAAATCAGCCAATCAGTCTACACATGTGCATTGTGTTTGTGCGTGTATCACTGAGAGAGGCACCAGCTGTCAAGATAATGGAAACTCTCAAATCCCCCACATTACATTCTGCAGAGATAAAGGCCTTCACAGCTTCCAAGTCATTGCTAATACAGCAAAAGAGAATCAGTGACTGCAAACAAACAACAGGCACCACTACCATCAAGCATACGTTTTATCAACAAGAAAGATTCACTTTGCTTATATTAAGATCTGTCAAAGTTCACACATTAGCATATGCGTTTAATTAAATGTCTAACGCTAATTTTTTTATGCTGTTAATGCATTTATTAAAATTGACTTTTAGAACAGTGTCAATCTGCTCTGTGTGACTTCACAAGGTCTCACACACAGCGCATTTCTCTGCAAATGAAAAAGGATGATTTATGAATGAAATTCAGATGGGACGTTACACAAAAGCAAATACATCTGTGTTCGTGTTGTAAAATGTAATGTTTCTCCTCCAGCTCTGTACCTGTAGTGCCAGTTCCTGAATGTGTCTAAAGAGCTCCAAGTCTTTCTCAGTTAGATTCTCGTGTCCTGGCAGTTTGTCTTCGTCCTCCCGCCAGTTGTCTCCACAATCCTGATTGTCTGTGATTCAGAAAAACACCAAGACAGTTAAAACAGCCAAAGAGTGAGTGAGAGCACAAACATGACTTAACTTCCTACCTAGATAAAGCATGACAAGATTAAATGTACTCTTTCTTCAAGTATCAGATGACAGTAAAGCCACTTATAATATTATAAAAGAGGTTTATTTTAATGTGTCCTTGTTACAGTGTACTCCGTAATATTTCTGGGGGGCGTCATATATTCTCAAATTTTGCAACATAAATTGGTGAAGAAAGCAGTGCAGCCACATAACTATTTTTCAATGAACAGATATATTTAGTATATATGTTAATATTAAATTATTTAAAGTGGTTTGAATGAATGATTTAATGTCTCACTCGTGAACACTTCACTCGTTTTATTACTGGATGAATCTGTGTTTTTGATCGAATCTTGATTCAAATCACAAATACAATTTTTTTAACAGCCACTTACAGTGCAGTCGGCACAAGCATTATTTGAAGCGTCAGGAAACTTCAAAAGATCTATTTTGATCACGACCATAGTGTTAATATCTTTACTATTAACTTTGACCCCTGTATTTCTGTGATATGTATGAATACATAAACAATACTTTGTATCTTCGATGAAATGACGGTGGTAGCTGTGTTAGCAGCAGCACGAACGCAAATTTGAATGTTCCAGTTAGACTTTTTCAAAGGTTTATTAGACATGGGTGAGTCGTAAACCTGAAGCTCTAGTGAAACTGTATCAGTATTTAACCAAGTACGCCTACTAAACGCCCTAATATTAGGACGCAGTTCAGTAAGACTATATGAAGCAGACGTACTACAGCAGACGTGGCTGAATATAAACGCATGCTTTTATTGTAGTTCGTTTAGATCAACACGCTCACGTCATCTTAATATTTTAACTTTCCATTTCAACCCCAACCCGTTTACTTTAAGAAGATAGAAGTACTGTGCGTACGTCTGCATAACGTGTGTATACGGCGCATTTATTTATTTATTTTTTTTTTAAAAATATACGCATGTGAGTCTATTTATATGGACATAATACATATACACAGCACACACACACAATGAAAATGTTTATTTTAGTTCTTGACCTGTCTCACCTCCGGTCCGGTCATCATGCTCGCCCTTGCGGTTGCTCTTCTTGCGTATACGATATTGCTGGGAATAGTCCACCACTTCAGCGCGGGCTTTCCGTCCGTCTGGGGATGGCGTGAAGAACTTGCTAAGGGCGTCGATCAGACCCTTTGTTTTCTTGTTAAAACGCAGGCCACCATGCGAGGAATCGTCTTCTCTGAGAGAGAACAGCATGCGATCGTCGCCGGGATAACCTTCGCATGAGGAACTGGAGGACGAGTGTGGGGAGGAGGAGCCTTGTGAGCATTGGTCAACGCCTCCAGCACCCCGCCTTCTCCTGCCACGCCCACCACCTCGAAGTTTCTTAAAGGGCCGGCCAGGTCTGAGGACAAGAGAACTTGTAGTCTTTTGCAAATAACATCAGAGTTTTATAAATGTGACCCTGGATCACAAAACCAGTGATAAGGTAAATTCTTTGAAACTGAGATTTATTAATAATAGTAGTAATAATAATAATAATAATAATAATAATAAAACTACAAGTTTAGAAAACAAAACTACAAGCTACAGCTCTGAATTGGGTTTGGTTATGTATATTATAAATACAGAGCAGTAGAACAGGAGAAGAACTGGAGATTTCTGTAATCACGATGGTTTATGAACATATACATTTAATGTTCAAATGTTTTCAAGCATAAACACAGACGATCAGCCAATTTCATATTAGCCATAACTTATGTTACGTTCAAGATAAATAAAAATAAGCTGTTTTGAAAATGGCATTAACATAGATATTATATGATATTAAATCCTTTAATAGGAAAAGGTCCTAATTTCCACAATCCATGACTGCTGCTGTGCTCCAGAGACACGTGTGTGGTTGTAAACAGAATCAAACCGTTTATAATACCTGCCCTTCGGCCGCCCAAGTGGTGCACTATATCGCCGCTTGATTTGTGCTGCTTTTTCATGTAAGAGCTTTCTTCCCTTTTTTCTTGGCCGACAGATCTGACAGATCCACATGCCTGCAGAACAGCAATCAAGAATCCTTACTCATAACTATAATTAAAGAGAAAACTAATTTTGTTTAAATTAATACATAAACACACTATATGGTTAATAGATTGTGCCTAGAGACAAATGCAGTGATGACATGATGTAGAATATGCGTGCATTTAGGTGTGTGGACAATCACCCTTTGGCATTCGCATTAGTGGGGGGTCACAACACTCCATGTGGAAACCTCGGTCACAGGAGTCACAGAACAACATGTTGTCCTGTAAAATACAAACACACACAGACAACACAGTTAAGGACACTATACATTATGAACACTAAAGGAGATGTTGACTGCTCTTTGAGGCATTTTTTTTCAACTGGAGAGAAGTGTAAGGGTCACAGGGTTAAATTTTTCCAGTAAACCCAAACAATGTATTATTAAATAAATGTGCAAAACTTAACATCTGTGGTATCAGGAGACATTATAACATTGTAGTACTACTGTCCTACACACTAAAAAATGTGTCCTCATAACCTGTGCATATCTGAAGTGAAATATAAGTACACGGTACAGAAACTTATTCTGGATGCGATTAAATCATTTAACTGCACTTAAAATAAAAAAATAGTTATTTTAAATTGTAGCAATACTTCCCGATATTACTGTTTTTTACTGTATTTTTGATTTTCGATAAATGCAGCTTCAGTGAGCATACCAACCCAAACTTTTAAACGGTAGTGTAAATGAGGACACAGCTTAAATTAACATGATCCGGCTGCAACAATAAGACCACAGACGAACAAAAAAAACCTACTGCATTTTTTCCTTGGTCCTGGCAGCTGCTGCAGGTTTTGCACTCGATACACTGCCACCACAGAGCCTTGACCCGTGCTGTGAGCTCTGGAGAGAACTTCAGACAGGATGGGTGCCCTGAGAAAACACAACGGGACAGCCTTAAATAACTAGAATAAAGATTTATCCCAATGAGAACACCACTCCGTAATAAAACTATTTATCTACTCTTATTTTCCGACAGTGTATCTGCAGAGTTTGAGACTTTTTAGAACTTAAGATCTTCACAAATAACAATGGATACTGGATAACATTTTTTATTCCATACATATATATGCACTGAAATTATTTTATATATCAGTATCTATACACACACTAATTAGAGGCCAACAATATCGAATTTTGTTGTTTGAACAACACTGAGTTTTACTTTTATTTAAAGCAAAAACAGAGTGTGCCAAAATCTGTAAATCTACTGAATGTGGTGAAGTTTTTTCCTTCTTATAACAGAATGGCCCCAAGAGAGGCTATAAGAGACTGCACTGCGTTAAATGCCACATACAGTTTATTGTGTAACCAGAATACCAGCAACAACCAGAGAGATATCATAATGTGGGACTTTTACTTATAAACAAGCCCAATATGCACTGCAAGTCTTATTTTTAATGTCCGCACTTTACTACTTCCAGCTGCTCATTCAAAACAAGATGCACTCTTACATCCATCTACAACATATTATAACATGAAAATCAAGTAAATAGAGTCATAATTCATTAACAGTAGATCATTAGCTTGACATAAATGTGCGGTTTGTGAACTACTCTGAGACAGCAGAATGTGCAGCGATATCACGTCTTGCCTTTAATACTTTTGCTGCACCGTTTATGACCTTATAACACGATAAAACTGAATTTAAAACGTCACGCCTTTTTGGGAAGAAACATGACTTCACTCTTGACTTCAATACGTAGTATGTTTTTATCTTATAGTATACTTAATGTGTCATGATATAAATAAAAGAAATATGTTTCAATTTCGAATGAACTTGGACCACTTTCTTACCGCTGTTCCCACAGTCTGCGCAGGAGATGAGCTCTTCGGGTTTCTTGTCGCGGTTTTGTTCCTTGGTCCCCAAACAGAAACTACAGATGGGTATGGGCTCCGCCACAGGCTGAGAGATAAAGAGCAAATACGACAGAGTTATTGGCTAAAGAGATTCAAAGTATTTGGTGAAACAACAGAGGTCTGAATATTGTGTAACTGAAGTTTGGATGAATTAATTGCACTTTATGAACTGTATTAAGGTCTGCTTTATTCAAATCCAAGCAGAGGATGCTACTAATACCTCTTCGCAGATTTAGAAAACAGGCAGACTTTTACATTCTGGTTCAGAAAGATTTATATATAAATAAAAAAAAAAAAAAAAAAAAAAAAAAAAAAGATTTGATTATGTATGATTTTTGTTTTTGAACATGTTTGTCTCGTACGCTTAACAAGGCTATTTTTTATCATGAAAAACAGTAAAATAAGTAATATTGCAAAACATTACAGCTTGCAGTCAAATAACTGTTCTCCATTGATACGATTTAAAACGGTATGCATTCCTGTAATAAAAGCTGAATTACTTCAGGTCTTCAGTGTCATATGATCCTTCAGAAATCATATATATTCTGATTTAACGCTCAGTGATTTTTTTTCAAACAATAAACGGTTATATTTTATCAAATAAATACAGGCTTGAGTATAATCGTTTTTTAAAAACAAAAAAATCTTAACTATTCCAAACCTCTGACATAAATGTTTTATGGTAATTTACAACAAAAACAAAAAGCAGCATCACTCAATGGGAGCACTTTTACAGCTCTCTGTAGTCAGACAATAAGTGGGCATCAAAAAGATCTTACTGACACAAACCACAGTGGCTCAAGGTTTTGAGGATCAAAGGCTGCAGTGGGGATGATCACAGTGAATGTGTGGGGCTAGAGGTGGGTTTACTGTCAGGGTGTGGGCACAAAAGCATGTGTTGATGCTTATTCTAAGCCACACCATCTGACATTTGCTTCTGGAGCACCATTAATCTTTCAGTGTGTCCAAGAGAGACCCACCCACGACGCAGTATGCATCATACACCACACACACAGTGCACAAACAAACACATGCATGTGAATGTGAGGAGACAGATGTGTGGAAAAGGTTCTGAATGCATAGTGCTATACAGATGTTGTGCAACAGTACAAACAATGCCTGCTACTAAGGTTCTGAACATGTGATTGTCAACAGGCTATCACAGCCGAAACTGAAGAGAGATGCAAGACTATTGTGTTCATATGGCATTCTTCAGAGGAAGAATTAAGAAATGGCAGATTCAGGCTGGAAGAAAAAAGGTCAGTGCGTATATGAGGGTGTTTCTAAGGTCCGGATGTGTATGTGTGTGTGTGTGTGTGTGTAAGAAAGCAGGTCCAGGCAGGGAGGAGAGAGGACAGTGTGATTTATTGGGTTCATTTTCCTCTGACTCAGGTCCACACACACACACACACACACACACACACTCAAGGGTGGGACTCGAAGAAAGAAAACTAAACCCTTACACACACTTCTCCTAGCCAACAGAACTAGGCTAAACAAAATACTGTATGCTTCGACCATTTAATGTCTTTTACCTATTCATGTTGAGACTGAGGAGATACAACAGGGTATAGAAATCTTACTACCCTCAGCATCCTATCGGATAAACAAAATCAGATGAGAGATAACGAGCTAGAAAGATTAACATTTATTAATAATAATATATTAAGATAACTGTTCCGTGTATGACTGATAAACAATCTGCACATGAGTATGAAACTAACACTCGCCTCTAGCCAAATATAGGTATGTTGAGTAGTTACCAGTAATGTTGCTGTTCTACCAGGCACTGTGGTGGGTAACTGGTAACTACCACAATTGGGATGACATTCGACAAGAAATGTTGTCGCTGTTGTAAAGACATGCTTGAACAAGCACATTTGTTTATATCTTGATAAACAAAAGCCATCAAAGTGCATGTCATATTGAGAGTTTGTTCAGAGGCGCTCTGCTGCTCATGCAGGAGCATACAAGATCTTGAAGAAACATGTGAAGAGTTTTCACAGTCCTTTTATGTCTCTAAGTGTTAAAGCATTTAATGTAGACAAACTAAAATGGACCAAAACGCCAAGTTCACTATTGTCAAATTAGAAAAAAAAAATATCGATAAAGTTTTGGCATACACACATACAATATGCTTGCTGCGACAGACGGTGCTGGCGGTGATACCAGTGTTAAGCTGCAACATCGGTTACGTCACTTGCCCACCGTGACACTGCCCACTGGATTTTGAAAAGCATGTTGATGTCTGCCATCAATCTAAGTGATAGTATAAAAAAACATTTATTTGGTTCTACGGTTTTTGCCGATTTGGATTTTTTTTTTTTTTTTTTTTAAACCCTATTTTTTTTAATGTTTAAACGTTATACGTTTCATAATTATTTGTTCCTCATTTTTTACTGATTTTTAGTGTTGTATACCTATTTAACTTTGTGCAAGTTATTTTAATTTTATATTATATTAGGCAGCATGGTGTATTTGTTTTGTTAATAAAAGTTATATGTTCTGCGTTCTATTTTGTTGTTGCTTAAAATGAATTATATGCAAAACTAAAAGTAAAATATGCACGGTTCTTTTAAAATAGGCTATTTAAAAGCAAAGAAAAAAGGAAAGAGGAAAAACAAACAAACTAAAAGAAAACATCAGTTTGTCGAATTGCTGCAAATGTAAAAGTGAAAGTAAAACACGCACAGCGCTTTCAGGCATTTTTAAACGAGTGAAAACTCAAACTTAAAACTAGTAAAACCAGTTTTCTGCGATTCAGTGTACATGTGCAAAAACTAGCAAAAAACAGAAGATTCACATGATCATATCTATTTCATATCATACTCATGCAGCACTTTTGCAACCAGTAAAAAAACATTATAAAAAGGATAAATAGACCTGTACGAGAAACATATAGCTATTTTACCTAAATAATAGATTAAGAAATTGAAAGAAAGTTAGTTATGTATGAACGTGCAATGGGAATCAAGCCCGTATTCCTTACCAGTAACCATAGCAACAAAGATTAATGTAATATAGCCTATTAAATCTAGCCTACTGCATTACAAGTTGTGGATCAGCCTTTCCCTGTACAGCTTTGACCAACTATTGCTTTATTTTGGCTGAGCTTTCAATGAAGTTATGGGAAAGGATGAAGCTGATTGCTTGGTTCTTGTCACATGACCCGCAGTGCACTTGCGGCAATCTGAAATGCGCCTGGAAATATGAGCGCGTCGCTTCCATTGTGAGCGTGCAAAATGCGCATCTACATTTGAAATAATGGACTTGAGCGCGCAAAAGAAGCTACATGTGAGTGTGTGTTCTGAGAATGCGGTTGTGACTCCTAAACATTTACAGGTGAGTTCCATTACAGAACATGGTTGTCACTTCCTCTATTAGGACTCAAGAAGCCGGCCTACAGGATTGACAACTGTGTTCTGCAACTTTTTTTACATTTTTATATAGGCTATGAGTGGCATATTTTAACAATGCCACAATACTTTCAAAATAATTAGGCAAAATATCAAAATGTATAAAATTACTTTTTAAACCCTTTGACTGACTTTATTAATCGGTCAAAATTCATTGGTCGGTTAATTTTGTCGGCTATTTCAAACAGTACTAATATATATATATATATATATGTTCATTTTATTTTGCGCACACACACCTGCACAAGATAGCTCACAACCTGTATTGGCCTTCATTCTACTTGATAATTGTTTTTGTTCAGAACAAGTCACTACAAGTGGAGAAACCTGGGCAGTTTTGCGGACACACCTTCCGTTCATACAAGAACTCTTTCATTCTTCATAAAGACCAGCACAACAACAAGAGAAGAGTAAACTATTCACAAGGCAAAATTAAAGCACAGCTGCAAACCAGCAGACCACCGCAGGATATCTAAAAATATTTAATGTAGGAGAGGAAAATGATTCTTTACAGAAGCACATCTGACAGGACAAAAGCCGCCCCCTCACACACACACACACACACACACATCAATCTGCCAGTTTTTCCCCCATTCTAATGTAGCCTTCAATTTCCTCTTAATGTACGCAAAGCTGAGTGCATGTTGTGCGTGGGCAATCAGACACGAGAAACCTGAATGAGTATACAGGGATACAACAGGAACGGCAGGGGGAGGGAGAACACAACCTTCTGTCCTTGTCTCTGGCTCTGTCAAGGTTCTCATTAACATGTGAAACTCATTTCTGCATTCACCTGACTGTGTATCCCCCTACCCATCACCCACAAACCCCTGTGCAGGAACCTCTCCGATCAACACACAGAGGGAGACGGCGGAAAACACTAAAAACACACCCAAACCCAAGCAGGTGTGAGAAAAGAAACAGAAAGAAAACAACAAGAGATGGCAGACATGCAGATGCAACAGTACTAGAGCAAGACAAACTCTTACAGCTCTGCTGCTTCTGCAGACAACCAAAACAACAGTGTCTTTTGAATAGGAATATGCATTTACCTTAAAAGAGGTTTTGACCACATGCAACTCAACGTTACTTTTTACGAATACTGCATATCACTTGTATTGCTATTAACATTACTTAAAAGTACACCATTACAATGAATAACATTTAAACTAAAATTCATTTTAGTGATGATATTCTGAAGTGTGTTGTTAACCAGTTTTGGTTTTCATTGACTTTCATATTGTGACAAAAACAATGGGGTGTGGGACATCACGATTTTGGATCGTCGATGATTACATTACGATCTGATGTACTGTACAACGTCAAATACATTCACATCTAATGTTACACTCACTTCACACTACACTTATTCACATTAATTAAACACCCGTTGTTCACATTTTAAAGGGGACATCAGATGCAAAATTGACTTTTATAAATGTTGCTTCGAACAAAAATGTGTTTTGGCACAACCACCGTATTATGACAAAAATCCACCCAGTGGTTTATTTGTATATTAGGCTATGTATATTTGTAATGTGCATCTAGTTTTTTATTAAACAAAGATAAAATAGTGACTTCCATCATTTCTCGCTCTAGTCAGTACTTTTTTTATTTTATATTCTATTACCTCGTAAGGCTTTGATTTTAAAATAGGGAAATTAATTTGCCTGTACTGCTCGGACAACTTGCAAAATAGTAAAACCAACAAGAATCATGTGAAAATATTGAATCATGATTTTCCTGTCAAAAAACTTGTGACCCTTTAAAAAGATCTTTAGTAGGGATGCACTGAATGTTCGGAATTCAAAATTATTCAGCTGGAAAAAAAAGCTAAATCAAATAAATTGTACCAAACAATGGCGTGACACGATCAAATAGAGGCACATACTAGCAAACATATAAGGAGTGCAGATGCATTTGTCTGAGAAAGATGCTAAAATCATTACAAGCACACACAGCGAAAGACTGTTTAGTGCTGCCCTGCGTCGTCTTCGATGAGAAAAGGTGGTTGATGCTGGTTACTGTATGAATATTTGAATTTGCAAAATGGCCTCAAACTATTAGTAAAACTGCAGAACGTTGTGTTTTTAACATGCACAGATGATATCTGCTTGTTAGCCAGGGACAGGGTTCAAATGAGAAAGCGTGAAGAAAATCTGCTCTAACACTGGTACTCGTCAGCTGCTCACTAACATTTTTATTTATAATATAAAAGCCAATACTAATGATGATAATTATAACAGCTCTATTAATACTTTTATTATAATATTCAAACACAGTGTTCAAATTGGGATGTGAAATATAAAAAATATATAACAACAACAACAACATTCAAGAATTTTTTTTTATCCGCAAAGTACTCAAAACTTTTCGGCATTCAGACCAGAGTTTCATTTTGTTCGTCTTCAGGCCAAGAATTTTTATTTTGGTGCATCTTTAGATAAATATATGGAACGGTAGAAAGCACAAGGACAGATAAATTCTTGACAGATTCTGTATTTCCTCTATTTCTAAAAGCCCGTTCACATCAATACAAACAATACAACACCTTTCCGATCAGGTGCAACTTACAAAAAGCCGCCTGGTGACTTGAGAAGCAACGAGAAATAAAGTCCATTGGATGGTTTATCAAGTCTCAGGGAGGCTTCACCAACAGAAGGGGCAAACAAGCCAAAATCCATTGTTCTAGAGACCGTTCCTGTTACACTGTGTCCTAACTACAGGCAACGCAACAGGATTCCAGCGACAAGCAAATTAGACATGACAGAATCAATCAAATATTACAGCCAATCAGAAGTGTGCGTGTGGGCTCTCTCTGGAAGTGCTTTGCTCTCGCAATGAAATTGATACCTTTATAATCTAATTTATAAATATTAACTTTTTTTTTAACATCATTAAATGTACATATGGAGTAACTGATAACATCTTCGTCATGGAACACACTCGTTGGTTCGCAGTGAGTTCACAGCTTTAACGGACAGCTTTGAATTTGTATTTATATTCAATGTCTGAGGTAAACTGTCTGTTGCTGCTTTCAGCACGTCTATAAATTCACACAATACTTTGTAAACTGCTGTTCCAGCCGCGTAGAAAAACATAAAAGATACCTTTTATCGAGTGTCATCGTGTAGTTAGGACACGGTGTTAAACTAACTAAAGTGAGGGATTCAAATTCGGAGGTCCTGGTAGAGACACAAATAACACACAGCTGCAAAGGCATCTTACAGCAGGGAGTAATGAAGCAGAGAACATGTGTGTGCTAAATCACATTCAACCTTGTAGAGCTCAAATCCATCTTAGGGCAAGATGACCATACCCTTCCTAAGGTCATACAAGGGTCAGCGTAAAACGTTCCAATAAACCAAGGTGCAGAACTTGTGAACATATCAAACATTAAACTATCCATATTACAAATACAACAAAATACTTTATTATCTTATAAAGCAACCAAACGCAGATAATCTAAACACAAATGATGTTTAATACACAACACAGAGCTCTTTTTTCCATGGAATTTAACTATGAACTGAGGCTATCAAAGCCTGGTTTATTTACAGGGCAGACAACTATTCTGATGCTCCAAGTGATCTTAGACCTATACAGACGGTCATCATTCAAGTCCTGTGAGCCTCTTTACATTCTAGCAGCGTTTCTGGTCAACTTGTGCCACAACAGAGCAGTCCGGACAAAAGGGCCAACACTGATTACCTCACCTACCTACCTTAACGCTGACACATAATCAATGTCCGATGCCGTTTTGTATGCATGTCTCCTGTACTCTCTACAGCTTCACTTTGAAACCAGAATAAGGTGAAAAAGTACACATTTATATGTACTGACGTGTTTGAGGGGTGCAGGTCATTTCAACAATGCTGTCCAGAGGATTGGAGACGGAGTCCAGAGTAAGCCATTTTCTGAGAATGTTTACGACTTCTGCTAAATAAGTAAATAACTACAAGAAAGTGCAGTAAACGGTTTTTTAATAATAAAACTAATTATTTAATAATAAACTATTCAGTTAATATAACAGGAAGTGGGTGATGTGTTTAAAACATGATGGATACAACAGCAAGTTCTACACGTCACTCTGACATTGTGTTTTGTTTATGAAATATTTCTGGATAATCTGATTATGAATTCCCATTCCGGACACTCAGCATGCATAAATTCTGCAGATTTTTCACAAAAATAAGTGAAAAACATACATTGAAAACCTGGAAATGACAACCTTACAATGAAAACCTGGAGTGCAGACTGCTTATTATATTATATTTCTGGCAACTTAATGGACCAGAATAGCGGAAAAACCACTTACTAAAGATAATTAACAAGAAAAATGTCCAGGTTCTACCCTAATCACCGTTAGAGCGGTCCATACTCGCATTACGCTGCTGACTATGAACTGAGCGTCATCAGCCAGCAAGTCATCTGAATTTTCACACGTCCCCAGATTGACCGCCCGAGGAACTTTCCTTCAACCCTGGAGCTTTCAGCTGTGAAAGGGCAACACGAGGATCCCATCCCTCTTTACTGCTGACTTTTACACAAAACCCTCTCATCAGGACCAGCCCACTTAATGTCCTATATACACACGCTCTCATAATAACCCCCCAAAAGCCATGCGATTTCCCATCTATACCTCCATGCCCCTTGTTTGACTCCAGCCCCCTCCTCACTCCCCACAAATGCCCTGGCAATGACCCTCTATTAGAGGAAGAACGTGTGAGCGAGTCTGCGATCATGTTTAAATGGAGGAGTGTGTCATTCGTGTGTTGACTACACAAATCTCTCCTCCATATCGGGGTCACAGCCAGTGCTCGCCCATTTGTTTTGCTCCCTTCCTCACTGCACTGAAGCAGAACCCTCAATGATCATATACAGGCTGCATGGGTAGAGTCAGCAATATATGGCTATAAACAGTCAAGCAGCATCACTGACAGCCTCCTATATATTAGACAAACACTAGAGAAAGATCAAGTGCATTCTTCTAAACTCAAGCAGAAAATCAAAGCTGCATCAGAAACAATGCAATGCCCTAAAAATGAAAACTCCTGCAGCAGAAGTATGACTTTGTGAGGAAAACGCATCTTCACTGCAGGCATAGCATTCAAATTCAAATTATTGTTCTTTTAACGAACCTCTCGGTTTCCAATCTTCTTGCCCAATGAATTTCAATGTCTTTTCCTGTCATGCTCCACCACTGGACAATGACTTGAAACATTTTGCAAAGACTGGACTCATGAAGAGGAATACTTAGCCAATAACATTACAGTTTTAACTTAAAATCAAATAAAAATTCACTAAGAGCAAATGGCCTAGAAATGCCAATTTATGCCACGTATGGCAAAGGCTATAACACAGCTGCTGATAATACTCATAGATTACAAAAACAGCACAGTCGGGAAGAAAACACATACCTCTGGAGAAAGCAAACCAGAAGGAGAAAGACAATTTAAAAAAATTAAAAAAAAAATTTTTTTTTTTTAATTAAATCGCATTAACATCCAGGCCCAACATTTCCTCTATTTTTTCCTGCAATGCTTGATTTTACAACAAAATCCTCTTGTCACTCGTCATCACAATAGTGATCTAATCTAAAACAAGCCACTGGCAAATTCTAAGTCTTTTCTTGTACTGCGGACCCCCGGAGCGGTCATGTGACTTTGGGCCACTTGTGGAAGCCTTGATTGCTGAGCCAGACACAACACACTTGGACCTTGCTTGCACGTAACAACGTCAATTCCCGAATCAAAACACAGACATGAACAGCCGCAAACCGAGCTCAAATTTAGCATGGCATCATTCTGACAGCCAACACCCCGCAGTGCACATCATGGATGTGACCCATATCAGATGTGATAGGTGGGGTGGGTGGGTGTGAATGCGTGTGTGTTTAGCCTCTGGGGAGCATAAGGCAGAGCTGCTATTTATCAGGTTACAAAAAAGTGGGTGTGTATTGTGCTGCTCTTGCCGCCTGTACGTCTGCAGTTCAGCCTCTATCTCTCTCTCTCTCTCTCTCTTCATCCCTCACTCCGTCTCATGCAGGGTGGTATGGAGTACATCAGTCTTACATTTCCAAACGGACACACACCCTCTCGTTCAGCCACACGTTGTCTCTTTCTCTGTCTCTCTCCACCAACAACGGTACATCTTGCAGCTGGCAGCCTCGGCAGGGAGCAAAACTCACGTGACCGCTCATTCTTGACCATTTCTGCCATGTTTTCTTTTACACCATCTCACTTAAACAAAGCGTTTTAGTAGGGATGGGCAGCATATCAAGTTTAAGCGAAACAGCATGACGCAATACAGTTTATACCCATTTACAGTAGTTTGATACGAGACAACACGGAGTAAGCATGAGCCTTGATTTATATTAAGAGCTTAAATATTACTCATAAGATATAGTTAACATGTAGCTTATACTTTAAAGCGGCTCGGGTCGTCAGATGCTCTGACAGACTCACGTTCCGCTGACAGAAAAATCATCTAGTGCTTTTTTATACATTATTATTTTTATCATGAGATGTGTCGTTTTTAATAGTGCATAACTTACGTTTTACAGGTATATTCTCTACCTGTAAGTGTTAGAAAGTCAAAGCAGTATTTCTATGTTGCTGTCAGAAGTGCATGAGCAGCCCTCATTCGATTTCTGCTTAACTTCAGACTTCATCGAGTGAAGCAGCGCGCATGCACACAAAACAGCGCAATAGAATAGGAGCACAATTATATTGTATGTTGAATTTTAAACTTACTGAATTAATCAAATTATCAAATATTTTATGCATTATCAAATATTATGAAATATAATAACTAATTATTTAAGTTTAATCATTAAGTTTAGTGAATTGAATTTCAAGCATTATTTTGGTTTTTAGATAGAAGTAATGTCACGATGTTAGAACGTCACGTGATTTTAGTAGCCTCTTTACTTTCACATACTTTTACTTTTACCTTTAATATTAACTTTGTTTTATTGGACAACATTAGGCAGGATGTTTAAATAAGTAAATAGCCTAAACAAATATTTTTAATCCAAATAGAAAATGTATCGTATAATAGAGAAATCGTATAATCACATTTCAGCCAAATAAATAACAAGATATGATATTCTCATCGTTCTCTCTTTTCCCCTCGACTCATAATCATTTATCCCACACTTCTAGCTTTTTTCCCTCAGAATTTATTGAGTTAAAGATTTAAACTTGCATTTGCCAAAAAAAGTCAGAATTGTGAGATTAAAAAGTTACGTTATGTAAAATGTTAATAGTAATAGGTTTACAGTGGGTACAGAAAGTATTCAGACCCCCTTAATTTTTTCACTCCTTGTTATATTGCAGCCGTTTGCTAAAATCATTTAAGTTCATTTTTTCTTCATTAAATGTACACACAGCACCCCATTTTGACAGAAAAACAGAAAATTGTTGACATTTTTGCAGATTTATAAAAAAAAAAGAAAAACATAAATGTCACATTCACAAAAAGTGAAAAATTTAAGGGGGTCTGAATACTTTCCGTACCTACTGTATATGGTGTTTCATGACTAATTGAGTGTCAATATAATGCAGACTTTAAAGTAATCCATAGCCTGTTAAACATCTGTGTTTAGCTTCAAGTGCCGTCTTTGATGACAGTATTCTACAAGAACATTCAAAAGGCACAAACATATTTCTTTACTCCACAGATTTTTCCCATCCACTTGTTTCCAGTGTTTTTCTGCCGTCACAATGCGTGCGCAGCTGCAAGTGACGTAACTACTCCAAACTGGTATATATTAAGAAGCCATCTGAATATGAAAAATGCCTAAAAGTACATTTCAGAAATTTAATATGCACTTTGACCTGCTTTCTATTATTTCTGGATGTTTTAGCGAGTCTCAGAAAGCTGTTTGCGTACTCAAATCATGTCACGGCTGATGACCGCTATTCGAAACAGAAGTGAAATATGTAAATACCGGTCATCAGACAGGGAAACTGAAAGTGTGCTCTGCACAAAACTTCCACCAAACAATGGAAATAGTTTCATCGACTCACCCGATCTTGTTCATGAGGCAGCAGACGCACAGGAGGCAGAGAATCCAGAGACACGCAGCCTGTCCCATCGTTATGAGAACTCCTGCTTACCAACTGGAAGAGCGGCCCTTGTTTTATCACCCGTCCATGAGAAACGGCCCGCTTCAGAGACAGTCTGAGCTGCTGGTGGAAAATGCCCGGGCCCATAGAGCCGCTACCGGACAGATACCCTGCAACATCTGCCTGGCACTTCAGAAAGCGTTCGATGCTCTTCAGGGACGATCCTCCGGGTTCATGAAGGCCCTCTAGAGAGCGCTTGATGAGCCTGTTCCAGTCTAGACCGGGTTTTTTACTAGAGCTGGAGGTGCTGGAACTGCCTCCCGCCCGAGGTTTTGTGAACCCCAAGCGTCCTGGGTTATCAGGGTCCTTGTAGGAGTTGAGCCCCTTATTGGACACCTTGAGTACGGAGCCATCTTTAACACTGAGCTCAAGGTGCTCCAGGACCGTCTTCCGGTCAAGCCCATGGGACATTGACACAGCATTGCAGATGCGCTCTTCGGACGGCCGCTGCTTTTGCTTTTTTACCTTCTTGATGGCTTCCAAGATCCAGGTGGTGTACAACGGGTTGGCCAGCTTCACCATGGCTGCTGTAATACTGCTGGGCCAAAGCCCAAAACACTCTCACAACCGTTAGGAAGCACCCAGTGGCCTCAGCCCTGGTGCTGCCTCGTCGTTGTCCTCCTCCTCCTCTCTCTTCGTCCAGGAGGCTATCCTTTGTCCCGGGGAGGTGTGGTAAGTATCTCTGTGCCTGAGCAGGAGCTGTTAGAAAGGGAACCGATCACCATAGCATAGGCTCCCTAAATCCCCCCCCCCCCCCAACCTTGAACAGATCCCTCTTACCCAGTGCCCCTTCCGTCTGAAGGGCTGCCACACCAAAGCAAAAAGGTGAGGGTATGCAACAGACAGCAACTACTCCAAAAGAAAGTAGAGTTTTAAAAGCCCCGGGTGTCGTTTTTATCCACCCGTCTCAAAAGCAGTCAGTCTGGTAGAATCCTCGATTCTGGCAGTTAGCGTTATCCGTTTAGATGGAGCATCTTTGTAAAGAATTGTAGCAGCACTTTTGTGGATGTTCTGTTAAGGAAAAGCAAGTTTGAAAATACTGTCCGGCTTGAACCTGTTGGAACAAGCAGTCCAGAACAGATCCCTCACTCCAGAAAGCAACACAGGCTGACCATCATCCCACAGAGTAGTATTCTTCAAAAGCTCCTGCAACCTGCACAAAAAACATGAAAGGATCAGACTCTGGAAAAAACACTGCAAACGGCAACACTTTTGAACATTCTATATTACATTAAATATCTTCTTCATAGAAAGAGTAGTAAACAGAGCCTATAGAAACACACAGACCTGCTAAAGAAGGGAAAGTAATCTATGTGCATCTAATGCACAATGACAGAACTACAGTGAACTTTTACCACCATGTACTTAATAATTGTTACGTACAATGTACTTATTATACTGTAAAACACTTGGTATTTACGTGGGATATGGTTAAGGTTAGGTACAGGTTACATGGGATTGTTAGAATTAAGGGTGGGACAAATGCAGCTCTAGATATCATTTCAGAAATTAATTACATCATATAGATAGATACTATATAAGACATTGCACGTTCACAATACATGCATCAACCGATGCACATTTAAAGTTCTGCATACAAACACATCCAGTTTATATTCAGTTTAAAAAAAGTTAAGTCCTAGTTTTTGCGCTGCCTTGTGCATTATTTGATGTTATTACTCTGGCAAACTTGAAACCAAACATAACCCTAACACCGTAGTTAATTAATATTAGTCAGTACGTGTGTAAATTACACTGCAACAAGAAGATTAAAATAAAGTGCAATCCAATAAATGAACTAAAAAAAAAATTCAACAGCAAACTGCCTTATGAACAGTTGTAAATACATACCTTCCAGTTAAGACACACGAAAGGGTTATAAATATATAAAAGTCTAAAACTCAAAGAGCCTAAAACAAAGTTATACGAATGGGATAAAACGCACTGTTGTGTACATAACCACCAATCTAAGAGTTATAATGCAAAAAACTTCAAACTGAAATTTAGCAATTTCACAACACTATGACAAGTGGCCACCTGTAAATTAGGTGCTAATCACATGTCAAACAGCAGAAAGGAAAGCACTAAATGTCAACACATGGCTAATAGTAAACAACACAGCAACGAGGCTTGAACGTTGAAAAAAACAATGTAAACAGTATTAGACAGAGCGGCTTAGTATAGCTAAACACGTGAAAATATACTTTAGTGTGGACTACTTAAGCACATTTTTCCATCCCAGAAGATGTAAACTTTTCAGTAACAAACCAGTGCACTAGGCGGATGTTGTTAGCTTCAAAACACAAGCAACGTGCAGCTGAGAATAAGGACAACGTTCCCTCCGTTCCCTTCAGCGCCTGAGGTTTCACACCATAACGATCGGAAAACGGCTTTTTCTAGACCTTTCCATCCTTATTTTCCGTTGAGAAAGCTCGCGGCCTAACCGAACACACAATGCCAGTGGCTACCGCGGTTAGCGCGCGCCTCAGCCGTTAAAAAAAGATCGCCAAGATTCCTTCCTTCCCTCGCTCTGCCTCAATCTGTGCCTCGAAGAAGCGCTAGATTAAAAAAATCCTCACGCTAGATCGCTTCTCCGCGCTTCCTCCACCATTTTTCTCTTCCACTTCCTTCCCCGCTTACTGTAAAGCAAGTCTGCGGTGGCGGAGGAGACGAGGCCCGTGAGGGAAGTAGTTAGGCCTCGGTTAACGTTAGCTTCTCCCCACCCTCCCCCTTCATCTCCGCGTAACGTTCCCCCCCTTTCCCTCTACCTTCTCCCGCTTCTTCCCTGAAAGACAGAACCACGAGTCCATACGGACTCGCGAACCGAGAGCATTTTAATCGCTACACGTTATTGCGTGCTACTCACCGGGATTTTGGGTCGAGTGGACGAGGAGAACGTGCCGGAACGCGTTCGAAACACAGACAACAACAAGCACAAAAATGCAGCCAGAGAGCAGTGGCTCCAGAGCTGACGCCATCTTTGAGTGAAACAGGAGCTTTGCGCGTGGGGGAGGGGGGAAACAGTCGGCGCTAGGGAGCGTCTGCAAAGTGCGACTCCGCATCGGAGAAGGGATAAGAAAGGGACTGCAGCGGGAGGAGAAAAGAAAGAGAGGCGGGGGGATACGGCTGCACACATCTGAAGGGCGAATGTCCGTTGCTTCTGCGTGAAATGGAAGAAAGGGACAGATGGTAAAGCGAAGGAAAAAAAAAAAGAAGAAAAGGCGATGTGGCGCGCTTAGGGAGCGTCTGAATGTTGCAGTCGCACCTTGACGGTAGCGAGAGAAATCAAAGCGTGTGGTTTTAATGTTAGAGGGTATTTAAAGATCAAAGACGGCCCCTCCACACCCCCCATCGGGCTTCTGCGTAGCCATTCTGCTACTGTTTCCAAGAGGAATCATAATGCAATGAAAAATGCATAAGCGCTCGTGACAAAGCAAATGTTTTTATTTTGGGTTGCTACGTAAACAATGCCTGCGAGAGTCACTAGCTACTAGAGAGGTTTATGTAAATTTCCCGCAGTGCCGAACGAGGCAGGGATGACAGGTGACCCACGCCAGAGATATTTTCAATTTAACACCCACTCGGGAAATGTGAATCTGTCGCGATAGTGCCATCAGAAGTCATTAATAGAATATTTATGATATGATGTAGTTGCGTTGTAATTGCTGTAATGTTTGAGCTGCTTGAATATATTAATATTATGAATGCATGATTACTTGCTCAAGACCATTTTTAAATCGTAGGAGAGGAAAACTTTAATGTGAGACGGTTAAGACTATCGTAATTATTTCAGAATAGTTTAACTGCGATTATGTAATAGCATTAATCTGTAATATTTAACAATTCTGTATGGAAATTTCTTTCAAACTTTCAGATATACATTGATTCATCACCTGTAACTATACTGCTGACTGTAAATAACTCGAGTGAATGACCATGACAGATATGCTATGAAAAGTCAACACATGTAAATGAAAGACAAAAAATATAGAAAAAATAGCAGTAATGTCAGTCAGTGGACCAATGCATGTTCATATCATACGTTTGCATGTATTATTTCCTGAATGCACCTCACAGCTTTGTGGTTCACTGACTCCAAGATATCCAGACAGTCAGCTTTAAATGTCTATACTGTATACGTCTTTACAAGCAGCAGTCAGGAAGTTATGAATGTTGCAGTCGTTCCTGTCTTTTTAAGGACAGCTGTCAGATCCAGAGGTAGCTGGCAGGTGTGTTGTTGTAAGAACAGGAACTACTATAAGGGAACTGAATTCAGAATTTTAAATCAGGATGGTTTTGGTCAAGGCTTGTGTATTTATAAGTCAATCTGTTTGTCTCACCTGCTGCATTAAAGAAATATCACATTTAAGCTATTTGTGACCATCTCTTTTGTGGAAAGAATTACGTTTTGACATTTTACATTTTTATGTGTTTGGCAGACACATTTGAGTGACTTGCATTGCATTAATTTTTTATTTCAGATTTCAGCTTTTGCTTTCTCTGGGAATTGAGCCCATGACCTTGGCATTGCTAGAGCCATTCTCAACTGTTACTGTAGCATCATCTAGACATTTTATTGATACACAGTCAAGGAGACAGATCTGCCCGCTTTGCCCTCCAGTTTCTCACATATAGAGTAGAGAGATATGCTTTATTTTGATTAACTTGAAGGTGGACAAGATGAAAATGAGGAAGAAACCTGACAGGCTTTGTGAGATCTGAACTGTGAGTGCCGTGATGACGTCTCCAATAACACTCAATGCTTACATTTGAAAGAATAGCAGTTATGAAGAGACATCATGTACAGCACAATTGCTTTCTACTACATACACTCCTTTTCGAATAATATGATGCCATTAATATGTATTATAAACTAAGTTCACACTTAAACCACTATGATGCTTTGACAAGCACATACAGTATCTTCTCCTTTCAGCTTAAATGCTTGCAGCAAAATAAATAGATTATATTCATGTTCATTTCATAAACAAACCTTCTATTCTATTCCATACTTTTTAATCTATTTGTTCTAACATGACTCATCCGATCTGACCGATCAGTATTTGTTAACTTACTTTGGTTTCTTTGTTTAAAGTGCTCTCTAAGGTATAGTTCAGCCAAATATTTGTTGAAAATGAACTCGTTTTAATCTATAAATATAATCTGCACCGATCAGACACCGCGTACAAGTGAAACAAATTCTAAAACCAATATGCTGGTGAATTTGAAGGAAGAGGATGACTTTTTCACCAAAGGAAGCACTAGTATTTTGGGCAGGGTTATCGTGACTCTCATTCTGACGGCACCCATTTACTGATGCAATGCTATTTCACCAAATCTACTGAATAAACACACTCATCTACATCTTGAGGTGGAGCACATTTTCAACAAATTTTCATCCTTGGGTGAGCTATTCCTTAAATACTCCGAAGTATTCGAAAAACAAATAGCTATTTTTCCAGGAGCTCATTGATGCCTATGGGTATTTATATATATATATATATATATATATATATTATATATTTAACAATTCTAGTAGTCTTTTTTATGATGAACGTTATGTGAAATAAATTTTGGGAGCTCTCCTAATATTTGAATTCATGCTGGAGAAAGTGTGAAAACAGCATCATGTCAACATTTTCAAGGAATGAGGGGGTTGTCCTGTTTTTGAGTGCTACCAGCACTGTCACTATAGAAACACACACATATAAAAATAAATAAAGCTGTACTATGAGGAGGTAGCAATGGCATCTGATAGACTTTCATAACACCATGTGGGCGAGCTGAAGTTGCCCTGCAGCACAGACTTCATCAAATAAAGATCATCACAGTTAAATTAAAACATTCAGTTTAACTGTTGAGTCAGTCCCATTGTGAAAAGCACGAAGTGTTAACTAGGATCAAAGCACGTTTATCTGGAACATGAACAGAAGTACAAGCACGTGACTTGTAGTGGAATTAAAGAGCAGCACTGCCCTTGTCTGAAACACAAAAGCAATATGTGTACTTTTAGAGAAGACGTTGTTATTTTGGGGGTCACCTGTGTTGCTGGGCTCCAAACCATACACTGAAAAACATCCTCTGACCTGTGCTAGTGTGTGCTTGAGCTTTTACAAGACCCATACTCCTCTGTCAAACACCGGCTTCTCTAATGTGGCTCTGTGGATAAAGATCGGGAGCAGTGAAAGCAGGTTATAGGTTATAAGTGAGATCTTTGTACTATCATCATTGTGCTCTTGAGCAAGGCACTTAACCCTAGGTTGCTCCAGTGGGACCGTCTCTGTAACTAAAGATGCATTCGTGCCATCCAACTGTAAACAAGTGGAATAAATTCAACCGGCCTTAGCTGATAAACAAACCTTCTGTTCTATTCTATTCTATTCCATAATTTTCAATCTATTTGTTACAGTTCAAATTGATAAAAGAGATCCAAAATTAGAATGTTGTCCTCATGTCATTTCAAACCTGTGTGACTTTCTTTCTTTTATGAAACACTGAAGGAAATATTTTAAAGAACACTGGGGTCAAAACAGCATCAAATGCCATTGAATTGTATTATGGACAAAAACCATGGAGATTTTTTTTTCTGTTCAGTAATTTATTCTGTAAATACCTTTTTCAAAACAAAACAAAAAAATAGTCACAGAAATAATTGTGACACTTAAAATTAATGCTTTGAATTAAATACCAAAATCTAAAAAATCAAGTGACTTTCTTTAGTTAGTTTCAAGATGATTTTTAGTGAATGCAGGTAATTTTAAATTCACACAGACTAACACACACACACACACACACACACACACAAATATATATATATAATGTGAAATTCATTTTATGATTTAAAAAAAATAAAAGGAACCTGAGATGGATAAAGTCTGTTTCTTACCTTGATAATATACTGACAAAAAGACAGCCACATAGTGAATCAGTTCTTCAATAAGCACAGGATACTAATACATCGAAGGTGCACACAAAGTGCATAACTTTTTCTCAGTGTCTACAATGGGTTGGACATTGGCTTTGAAGAAAGAGAGACACTGTTGAAGGGGGTTGGGGTGGATGATGACAGTCATGTCCACCACAGACATCCTTGGAACTAGTCATTACTGCTTTTGTCCGTGTGAACCAGCAAGCTTCCTGCTGGGTCTGGCTCAGGGCCAGCGCTCAAACCCCAACTCCAGTCCCAAACCACTGCTCTTCTCCATAACACACACACACACACACACACACATGTTGGTTTTTGTGATTTATGAGGACTCTCCATAGGCGTAATGGTTTTTAT
>JAUMHP010000046.1:334469-355945 GCA_032361065.1 Enteromius trimaculatus
CTTAAATGCATGATTACACAGTAACACGGACACCGTAAAATAAAGTGTAACCTTTTTTTTGATCAGATTACATAATTAGTTACTCCCTAGCACTGTGAATGAATAAGTAAAACAATACAAGCAAGTCAATTATTTTTGGCTATCAGTGCATTTTCTGTTTTTCGATTTGAACAAAAGCAGTTAATGCAAGTCAGGCGGGAGAGCTGCGCTCAAAGAGATAAGAAATTACTTTGCTGTGTGAGATGGTGAGGCTGTCCACCGGCTGCTGCCGATCAAACAGCTGGATCTCTTCTATCACATGAGCCTCTGAACCCAGAATCACCACACGCTGGAGCCATCCATCCGCTGAGCCACAAACAGTGAGGAAAAAGGGCGGTAGATTATATTCATAGAGGGAGAAACAATAGAATAGGGAAGGAGAGGGGAAAAGGAGAGAGAGGAGAGACAAATAGTCCATTAATGCATCATCAACACATGGCATATTTCTCCGTCATTGGATTTTAGGAACAAGGTTACGCCGATTACGGCAGGAAAATTGAATACACCCCAGCTGGTGCCGTGACCTATCATAACTCGGTATGTGTGTGTACTCTATCCCGTCCTCTCACACAGTGCTTGTCACAGATAATGTGCCACTGACCCTTCTCTCCATCAGGAGAAAAAAGAGAGAGTAAGGAAAAGGGATAACAGAGGAGAGCGGAAGAGCTACAGGGTGTGCTTTACAAATCCACCCTGACACTTTTGCTCATGTCAGACTATCTATGTTCACTCTTAATCCTCAGTCCAAGACTCTGATTCTCTGTGCCACACACACACACACACACACACACACACAAGCCTGCTGCCTGCACTCAAAACAGCTAATAGTGGCTTATGTGAGGTTTAACTATCCTTTACTTGATGTAGAAATGCATGTGGCTATTTGCAAATTCTATAGGTCTAGCCTCCGATGTGAACACACTGAGCGGAGACAGTTTAACCATTGACTGCACATTGTTATTCTTGTCATTATTTACTTATCGTCAACCGGAAGCCTCAACCATAAACTTACTTCTGCGTATATATATCTTCTGTATACTTCAGGAGTTTTCCATTTTACTTGAATTTTTAATTAGTTTAATTTAATAAGGCAAATAAATCATCACTAGTCATTTTACATTTTTAAATAGTCTTAAGACATTGAAAATATATATATTTTTAAGAATAAAGATATATTTCAAAGCATATATATATATATATATATAATATTAAACACTTATGTAGTCTCTTAAGTAATATGATGTTTAATGTAACGTTTAATTTCAATGGAGTAATAATTAAAAAAATGGCAAAATTGTTTAAAATGTTATGCTGCTTACTTTTCTGAAATCGTTGGTAAACTGACAAGGTTAAGGTTAGTTGTACTGCATCTGTCTTTTGTGTGCAATACTGGACTCATCGGATGCTTTAAAGAGACGCACGGACATGATTGAGCCTTGAGTTTGAGTGTGTTTACGGGAGATTGCCAAGGCCAAATACATCTATTCAGTTTTTATTTGAAGGTCTGACCTTCCTGCATGACAGGAATCAACTGGCGGAGGTGACTTTTCCACTTCGATACAACATTATGGCTAATAAAATGCTTTCTTTGGCTGCTCTATTCACAACAGCGCACAAAAGGACAAAGGATCAATGAAGACGATGCAGGAAACTGTCCAATAAACCTCTTGACAAAAAGATACCGCATTCTTCACACATTTAACTTTCAGTAACATACCTGTGCCGATGAAGAGCATGTTGTAGGGTCTCTGGTCCAGCGAGCTCACTCTGTCCACTGCTAGTCGGGTGAAGTTGATGCCTTTAGTGAGCAGCAGGGGGCGCGCTTCTGCCCGGTCCTCCATCAGCGGATGCTTCTTGGCAAAGTTTAGCGTAGCGTCGGGCAGTTGCAGAGAACTGTTGTAGCCGTTCTCTCTGTCAAAGTTTGTGATGCACTGTGGAAAGAACAGGAAAGGAAAGTTGATGAGGGATTTTTATACATTATACAGCATGCCATTCTGTATCTGACAAACATTTTTGCAACTGAACATATTTTCATACAATATAAAATACTTGAAATTAAATAATAATTTTGGTCCATAAAGGTTAATATGACGAGTTATATAAACTAACGTTCAACTTATAAACTAAGCTTTTATTCATTTTCAGTTAAAATAGCAACATAAATTTGTGCCTTTCATTTTCGATTTTTCAAACAAGCTGATAAAATAAAACAAGTCAGAATAGAAAAATGAGAGAGAATGCTAGTGTTATCATTTTTTAATAATTAATAAAAAGAAAACAGCTATATAGTATATATAGTATATATAGAATAGAGAGTGCTAGAGGGTTTTCTATTTTTAATCTATTCAGCAGAAACACATCAATCAATCAAAAGAGAAAGTAAAGGTTAAAACAGACTTTACCTGTATATATATATATATATATATAACACATTTCCAATTTAACTCTATTTAACCTGTTTGTTTTACACTTGATCCTCTAGCACTCTCTATTCTATATACACTCTCTACTTGTTTTTCCTGGCGACAGTAGCATTCTCTATTCTTTTTCTATTCTTTTGACTTGTTTTATTTTTATTTTTAAAAATGCCTTTTAACACTAGCATTCCTTGTTCTTTTTTTTTCATGCTTGTTTTCTTTTATCTATTATAAAACAAATCCTTGCGTACTGTGCTATCTGAGACTGGTCGCATAACACTTGCCTATCACTGCTCTTTTGTTGGTTCTGATTGCTTCTGTTGTCCTCGTTTGTTAAGTCTCTTTGGATAAAAGCGTCTGCTAAATGACTACAAATTTTTTAGTTCAGTTCTGAACAGCCCTGATAAACGTAACCGCACTCCTCTGCTTCATCTCACAAACAAGTTACAAATCACCTTTTCTGATCGGTTTTTGACATACACTTTAAAAATAAAGGTGCTAAGAAGAACTTTTCTGTCTAAATGGTTCCATAAAGACCATTTAACATCTCAAGAACCTTTATGTTTCACAAAAGCTTCTTCGTAGCAAAAGAAGGTTCTTCAGATTATAAAAAGATAAGAAAGAGATGTTTCTTTATATGAATGGTTCTTCTGAGAAGAACCTTTTGAAGCTCCTTTATTTTTAAGAGTGTACTCTCACTCAAACTCTTTTTCTACTCTTAATCCAACAGGACACTTATTAAGTTGTGATTTACGGGCTGAGAAATAACTGTATGCACAAAAGACTATTTTTAGCAGACTGCTTAGTCACGGCCAGCGTCTGCTGAGCTCACCGCTCCGGGTCGAGGGCTGGGAACAGTGCCAGTGAATCGGCCCCAGCGCTGAGACGACTCCCTGTACTCCTTATACGGCCCGTCGAACACGTTTTTCACCTCTCCGATCTGGTACTGACACACAGCAGACACGTCCACGTCCCCCCTGAGAGAGAGAGAGAGAGAGCGCAAACATGAAGAGAAAGAGTCCATCTTAACTACATCGGCTGTTTTATTACTGTAATAGCTTTACTGTCAACATAATTACAGTGCAGCATTTTCTACTCTTGAGGAACGCGGCTGGATGTTTGGCACAGGGACGCTTTTACACGCGCAGAGGACAGAGCGACTTTCACAACTACTGATAAATACACTGTTTTTGCCAAAGCATATGGACTCTCTCTTCTAATAAGCAAGTTTGACTGCTTTAGAACAAATCTTAATGTTTAAGCATGTAATGTATACATAGTGTGCATCTCATTTTATATAACTGTTTGCACAGGAGCCTTTTCTAATCTCTTACGTGGCAATGCCTCTGTGTATTAAGGTTCAAAAAGAGGACTGAAAGAACTTGACTGGTCTGCAGAACCAGACCTTGAGCCAAAAACTCATCACCAAACACCAATGATTGCACATATGTGACCTAAACCACAAAACCAGTCATAAGAGTAATATTTAGATATTTTTTACATTGTAAATATTTGGCTGAGATACAACTGTTAGTGAGAAATTCACCTTTAAAGTTCAGTTTTTAAATGCTGTATATGAATTATGTTTCCATCTTTGTTGCCATCGTTTTGGAAGTAGCTTTTTCTGTTTTAAAGAAGGGGGTGCCAATATAGGATATGTACAGATCACTTGTGTTTGGTGATGAGTTTTTGACTCAAGGTCTGCCTTCTAGTGTTCTGCTGAGATTAGGACTTTTCTTTTGAACGCTGCCTTAATTAATAAAGTTTTTTTTTTCTCAATATCATGCAATTTACGATACACCCTGCTTGAACTGGAATAATAAGAAGGAAGAATTATGGGAAAAAGAGGCTTCTGCCTTGTTCCATAATGTATGTTTAACATTATATGTTAAAACATTAAGATTGGTACTCATGGAAATGACTGAAGCACTTGTTCATTTAAAGGAGGTGCCAATACTTTTGTCAGTATGGCGTGTGTTTGACAGGGCAGACTCACCACTGAGCGTGGAAGATGCCATAGAAGCTGGTGCTCCTCCAGTCCGTCCCGGGCAAGGTGAAGATGGCTCGCAGGTTATTGAAGGTGATGTGGCGCTCGGGAAAAGAACACATCAGCCGAGCTTTCTGAAAGGTGGTCCACTTCTTCTGAAGGGTTCGTGTGCCGCCCAGGTCTCCCTGAAACGTCAAGCAAAAGTACATTTCATACAACTCTTTTACAAATTTGAAGTAGTCCTGTGATAGCAAACACATTTTAAAAAGTATAAAAATATATATTTTAGTATATTAAAATAGTATAGTAATAAAGTATATTATATATATTTAGTATGTATTACTCTCACCTTACACACACGTGCCACCCTCGCCACGGTCAGATCACTGTCACAGTCCAGCTCCACTGCCCTCTCACTGAAGAAGAAGTAGATCTTATCGTCGTCTCCATCTTTACTGTTGCGGCTCTCCCGGACCAGCGCCGAACCCACAAAGTTTGGCTCTGCACCAGACAGCAGGACAGAGTTAGAATCACTGATAAGAGGCTGCTGGTCCATGAGCAGATAAAAGATCTGAAGTTTCCACCTCGGGACATTGTTTATTGAGCTGATTTTGGATTAACCCTCACTTACATCGCTTAATACCACACATCTGAGATAATACGCTGTAGACCAGATCTTTTAATTGAGCCCTTTACTCTCTGGCTGATTCAGTTCTTCCAGCTAAAAAGCTGATCAGCATCATTACTCCAGTTTAATGCCAGTTTAAACTTTTATTATTATGTTGAAAACAGCTGTGCTGCGTAACATTATTGTGTAAAACATGATACTTTACATTTATAAATAAACATACATATAAGACATTTTCAAAATATATACTGTATGTGTGTTACATTTGTTACATTGAATTCATTCATTCATTACATCTTACATTATATTTACATTTTTGTTTCCCATCCACTTCCACAGGTTTGAGGTGTTTTTTTCTTTGTCAGTTACTAATGCACCCAGATTCACTTAATGACATAAAAGCACCTTTTAAAAGCCGGAAATGCAGCCGGGAAAGTGCAAAAATCCTAAATGGTTTCTTATTATGTATGAGCAGCAGGTACGCTTCAGTAATGGCACGACAGACAGCTTCTTCTGAGCTGATGAGAACACAGAGAACCCAGGAACAACACACAACGACTGCGCTGACAGACATCACTCCCTCACGACTGAACAAGTGCTTCACACTGTGAAAAACAGCTTTTCAACAGTATGATTATTTTATTTTAAATTAGGCTTTTATTAAAAGAATTATGATAATACTATATTATGGCATCCTCCGGTTCAGCAGGGTGCTCTCAGAGGAATGAAGCAGAGGCTGGGACAGACTTAAAGAGACAAAATATAATCCTGTTTCCATTAAACAAACCAGGTCTGAGCTTATGGAGCTGTTGCTATGACAACAACTCAGAGATGAGTTTTGGGGAATGAAACCATACAGGATTGTCTCAATTCAAGCCAGCAACTGAATCTAAATAACTCAATTTCTGAAGCTCTACTCTCAGTTAATAAACGCTGTTAATTTGTTATTGTTATATATATATATAAATATACTGCTCATAAAGGGAACACTTAAAGAACACAATGTAACTCCAAGTCAATCACACTTCTGTGAAATCTAACGGCTCACTGAGGAAGCAACACTGATTGATGACTCATTTAACTTGTTTTAAGGACGTTACATTAAAGTTGGATCAGTCTGTAGTGTTATTTTTCCCTTCAGTTTTGGGTGTGACTCCAAATTCAGACCTCCATGGATTAATAAATTTGATTTCCATTAATAATATTTGTGTGATTTTGTTGTCAGCATGTAAAGAACAAAGTATTTAATAAGAATATTTCATTTATTCAGATCCAGGATGTGTTATTTTAGTGTTCCTTTATTATTTTTTTTGAGCAGTGTATATATATATATATATATATATGTATATGTAAATTGTTAAATAATGTGTGTATACAGACTCTTTCTCTCGCTCACACACACACACACACACACACACACATATGCATATACAGTTGAATTCAGATTTAGATAACTTGGTAATCTGATTACTAATTTATAATATGATGTATATTATGAAAACAACGTAGGATTATGTGAAGTTGCCAACAACTGAATGCAAACAATTCAATAATGACAAGAAAATCAGGCATAACGGTCAACTATTAGAAAATCTGGAATCTGAGGGAGCAAAAAAATCTAATTATTGAGAAAATGATCTTTAAAGTTGTCCAAATGAAGTACTTAGAAATGCATATTACTCATCAAAAATAAATTTTTGATATATTTTTTGGTTGGAAATTTACTATCTTTATGGAACACGATCTTTAATTAATATACTAATGATATTTGGTATTAAAGAAAAATGTATAATTTTGGCTACTGCTACAAATGTACCTGTGCTGCTGATGACTGCTGCTGTGCTCCAGGGTCAGATATATATTTTGTGTACGTGTGTGTTATGAGACATACCGTTGAGCCACGCCGGCAGGTATTCACTCTTCATGCTGTAGTGCTGCTGTCCCAGGTTCCTCAGGATTACAGGCTCAGTGCCCAGAAAGTTATTGAGGGTGGCGGAGTACAACTCTTTGTCTAGGAAAGGAGAGGAGCACTCAGAGCGGGAACAGAAACACACACACACTCCTGTCTATAGCCTCGCGGTTATGAGATATTAAAGAGGGACTCCGTTCTCTCCCGAGTGTGGAAAGAGAGGAGGCAGAAATGCATCCACGGGCTGCACTGAACACAGAAGGACACCCACACACAAGAATCATAATAATACAGCTTCTGCATGTTTGACTCACCCACAATCAGGCCTGTGTGACCCTTGGCGGGGTCGTAAGGGCACTTTCCCTTGCCGTCCTCCAGGGCGGCGCTATCCAGAGTGAAATGATCTGCATTCTATTAAAGACAGAAATGGCCACATATGGATCGAGCGCACACATACACACATGACCCGATGAACACACTGCGCCACCGGCCATGTTTGCCAATCGAGTTTAAGCAGCAGCTGAGCCCTCTTGTATCATCCTCCTGCCCACACACAAACAAGTACACACACACACACAACAACAATACACACACAAACAAGTACACACACACACACACACACACACACACACAACAACAAGTACACGTACACGACATGCATACCGTCTTATCACATCGCGATAACACAACCTCATTTACATTTGATATTTTTCACTTTGACATACTAGAAGCCACACACACACACACACACACACACACACACACACAGATAACCGGTCAAAGGAATAATGTTTTTCAAAGACGTCTCTTATGCTCACCAAAACTGCATTTATTATTAAAAACAGTAATATGTTTTCTATTTGAATTTGTGAAATGTTTTCCTGTGATGCATTCCAAAATAAAAGTATTTAATTCTTTTAAAAGTCTTACTAAACTTACACTTTTGAGTGGTATATTATATTAAATGATTAATCACAATTAATTGTATTCAAGAAACATAAAAATTAAAAAAACATTTCTGTTGAATACAGTTTTGCTGCTTTACATTTTTTTAAAATGTTACAAATGATTTCCATTTTAAATAAATCCTCTTCTTTTTGAACTTTCTATGCAGCATAGATTCTTTAAAACAACATATATCTTTTTTTATGAACAATATTAAGCACTTTTTTCAACATTGATTATCAATAACTAAACTGATTGATTTTTTAAGGATCACGTGACACCGTAAACGGTAATTAATGTATGTTGAAAATTAAATAAAAAATCTGATTTGCCATCATAGGAATAAATTACTTTTTAAGATATACTCAAATATACATTCTTTAAAAATTTTAAAGTTTAAAAGTAAAAGTTTATTAGAAAAACATTTCTAAATCATTTTTTAAAAATCGTGTGTTTTTTATTACATTATCATGTTTTACTAGTTATTGTTTAATCTAATCAAAATAACCCAAGTGCAGTTTGATTGCGATTAATTGGAATGCATGATGAAAAAACATGATTTTAGGAAAACTGTTAAAAATGAAATTTTTCATGGTAAAAGCATGAAAGCTAATGTAGTTCCTCCATCATATCGCTGCCCGCTCCGCTCGATCACGAGGCCCAGATTGATTTCTGAGTCCAAGATAAAAGCACACACTCACAATATAGGTGCATTTAGGCTGGAAGGCGTATGTGCCGCATGTGTACAGGTGTGTGTGGTTGTAGCTCTGCAGGAAGCGAATGTAGTTGAAGCACTCGGTCTGCAGAGACAGCGACGATGGAGAGAAAGAGACAAAGAGAAAAGAGGTGAGAGGGAGGGAGAGTAAATGCATTTCAGACAAAGTAAAGCTGTTAAAACATAAAGGATGCAACATCAGCCGCTACCTGGTTATTCTTCCCCTTCGCTGCGCACTCTCTTTTCTTTTCCACCGGAGCAGACCACTCAATCTGAGAGAGAAAGAGACGTGACTTTTACGAGCAAATGGCACTCCGCATGTAAAACCTGACTGCCGCAACTGGCAATTTACTACAAATGGCTGTGGCATTGAAAGAGTGAGTCATTTTTAAATGCAGATATTTTTGAATGATAAAATGCTAATGCCCTTTTGCTCGAGGGCGCGTGGATTAGTATTTATTGGCTGCATCAGGGTTTTTTTGAATGAACTGGAATGCATACCTGTGGTCGGAGCTGTCTGCTGATGTCGTTGGGATCCAGGGCGAAGATGTGCTCTCTGGCTCCAACGTACAAAACCCTCTCGTGCTCGGCCAGGGTCAACATGGTGTAGTTCCACACCCCGACGGCGCGAAACCGCGCCATGCTGTCGTGCACGTCTGAAAAAAAAAGAGAGAGGAAATGTGTGGGTTTTGTTGCCGGTATTAAATGTGATTCAAATGTCACTGATCCAATATGACTCTTGGGCTTTAAAGAATATCTCACATTTATCATGTTCTCTTCGACGCTCCTGCTGAAAATGCCAACAATTTCCATGGATACTCATAACCTTTGCTTAAACCGTTTGGCAATGTGTTAAAAAGATTCATTTGGGCCAATATGAATTGAAGTGATCCATTATGCTGCTTAGTGCAATCTTTTAGTAAGTCTTGACATTTCAAGTTGGCTAAATGTGCATCGGATAATGTATTACGAACTGATATGAATTAACAGTCAATGATATATACATGAAATCATTATATCATTCACGATTGAACTAACCTATGTATATAAAAAAATAGTATATTTATATAAATTTTAATATTCATAGATATTTGTTATGCTGGACCACAAAAGTCTTAAGTGTCAGTTTTTGAGATACATTTATTATACATCAGCTGAATAAATAAGCTTTCCACTGATGTATGATCTGTTAGCATAGGACAATATTTGAGGATCGAAATATTAGCAAAGCATATATAATATATATCTATATATTATTTGATATATTACATATATTAGCTACATATATTAGCATCTCTCACACACACACACACAAACATATATATATATATATAGTAAAGTTTGTAAGTGGTTGATGCCTCTTCAGCTGGTTAACACCACAAGTCACTAGTAACTGGTTAGTTGACTGTGATCTTGGTTATCTGTCGCAGACCTAAAACAAAGGGCGGCATCTTCAATCTTGGTTTAAGCCAGGAGGGGACACCAGAATCCCATGCATCCCTGAACACACAAGAACACTGTGCCTGATCTGATTTAGCGCTTCCACGGCAGATGGGTGCAGAGAGGAGAGAAGGTTATGATGAGCAAGTGCTCCAGGAGAAGAGAGGAGAAAAGGCATCTTGGAGAGACACGGCGAGTGGTGATGGAAGTCAGGAGAGCGTGTGGTTATTAGTTGGAGAGTGGCAGCTTGTTAACGGGTAAGAGGGCTGGATGATCCAAGAGGAGAGGGGAAACAGATTTCCCCCAGAGAGGACGGAGAACATCTGCTGGGCTGCAAACAGCCAGAGAGATGTGACAGAAACACACACACGCTCACGCTTCTAAATACCTGCATAATGACTCGAATGCCTCTCAGCCAGTCACAGAGCTTTGAGTTTGGTGAGCTTTGTGCTGAGCCCATTTCTAATTATTATTCTGAGAAGATGCCAATTACACACAGTGGTGTAGGTCGCACTTACAGAGCCTGACCAGACAGAGGCAATGCTGTCCACTGAGGGGCTCTCTGTCTGTTTGTACAGGAAAACACAAAACCATAAGGGTATGAATTGAGATTTAAACATCATAAATAATCTTTCCATTGATGTATGGTTTGTTAGGAGAGGACAATATTTGTCTGAGATACAACGTTTTCAAAATCTGGAATCTGAGGGAGCAAAAAAAAGAAAATCATCTTTTAAGTTGTCCATATTTATGGTAGGAAATTTACTAAATGTGTTGATGGATCATGAACTTTACTTAATATCCTAATGATTTTTGCATAAAAGAAAAAAGGATAATTTTGACCCATGCAACGTATTGTTGGCTGTTTCTACAAACACCTGTGCTGCTGATGACTGCTGCTGTGCTCCCAAACCCTTCACTAGTAACTGTGCTGAGCTGTGACATGAACAACAGGGATCAATCAATGTCAAAACTCTGATAAGCTGATCATTATTTTCAAGTTATGGTTGAGAATGATAAATGGCTGCTTAAAAATGCATACGTTTGATCAAACAAGTTAATCAAAGTTATCCCAAGACAAGAACACGGTTTTGATGAAAGGTTTTGATCCACTTCAAATGTCGACTACTAAATAAAATCAATGCTTTTGAATGCTTTGTATGAATTTAGGCATCACAACATTGCAACAAACAAACATGAATGAGCAATGAACAATACATTTACTACACAATTCTTAATGTTAATGAGAATACAGTTGTTCATGTTTATTAAGAGTGCATTAACTGTTGATAATGCATTAGTAAATGTTGAAATTAACATTATATTGGTCATTTATTTTAATGAACCTTATTGTAAAGTGTTACCAAAAAAGCTAATAAAAATCACTAAAGCAATTATAATATTACACTTAACCATGTTTATGATTAGTGTTTTGATATGTGTTATACGTTTTACAAATATACAATAAATATTGTGCAGTGATATTGCATCACAGCAAAATAATATATGTTTATAATATTGGATTAAACAGTGTTAAAAGTCGTAAACTCATATAATGGTTATTATAAAGACTGTTCATTTCCATTAAAAACATGATCCCTCCAAAAAAAAAAAAAAAATGAAGTACTAGTAAAGCATCTGCTATTGATTTCATATGCTGATATGCAGTTACAGCATCTACCAGCAGGGGCTGACTGCCAAACATTAACTTGCAAAACTTTCCCACTCGGTTTTGGATGGTTAGCAGAATTTAATTAAAAAAAAAGCTAACAAAAGATGATCAAAAACAAGGAATACACAAAAAACAAGTCGAGCAAAGGAGCGATGGAGAGATGGGGAGAGATGGAGTGTAGGGCCTAAAAAAGGAACAAGCTAAAAATAGATGCCACTTTGAATGGAATCCAGATGTGAGCAACATAAAGGGAACAGAGGTGAACTCTCTGTGTGTGTGTCTTTGTCCTTCATGAGTTCTCAGCTGGGCCGAATGAGAGGGCAGTGATCTCCGGTTGAGGGAAACGAGCCGCAGAACTGAAACGAGGCTGCTGTTTCCCTCTGATGTTCCTCCACGGCTCCTTACAAAGCAGCTTTGCTATAAATACAGTCCTGCCCTGCTTATAGCTCATAACCGCAGCGCTCCGAACACACACTCTGCTATTAAAGAACTATTTTAAGGCCTTTGAAGCTTTGACATGGATACCGAAGAATGACTTCGAAACACAAAAAATGGACACACGCACGCTAATTAGGAAGAGAAAAGCGCATATACGGACTATAAAAACACACCCACGTTTGCTAGGAGAGAGACGTCTGAGGATGACACATAACAGCACAATTAACAGAGAAGAGAGGGAAAGAAACACATTAAGAAAGACGCAGGTGGCGTGTTTACGCTGAACACAAGCGGTGTGTGTCGCTGGAGAGCGTGGGACGAGGGGAAGTGCTGTAATTGCAGTAGATTAGCTGCTTCGGGAAGGGAAGAGAGGAGAACACGGCTCGGCTTCAGGAAACGCTCAGAACGGAGCACCACAACAATAGGTCCAAACACTCACAAACGCCACAAAGTGCACCGAGAGAGCGAAAGAACGGCGAAAGAAATGCAAAGAGGTGTGGTGTGGAGAACACTAGTCTTTTTACCAGATACTCTGCTGAAAAAAAAAAAAAACGGCATATGCTGGTTAGGACCATCTTAAACTAGCATAAACCAGCAAAGGACCATACAACAACCACCATCGCTTGAACCACACTAGTTCAACAACATAGAGTCATTTTAATTTGGTGGAGAAATAAATTATGCTTTTTAACCGATTAGAACAATATAAGATGCTGCTAATGACTAATTTACTATTTTTAGTTTAATATTTGTTTATTTGCTCTTTGATTCATCCCAGGTTCCCCCTTACGTCACACTTTGGGGTTCCCATGTATGCACCTGCGCACTTTTCAAAAATGGCTCTTACCACTGACACGAAAAAATACATATTTAAAATGCATTTCATATTTAGATCGAATGGAAGATACAGATTTGTGTAATTACTGATGAGGAGTTCGGATCAATTCACCGACTTGGACCTCTGAGTCTCGTTCAGCAAAATGAACAAATCTTTTTCCGAGTCATTCGTTCATTTTAGCAAAACACATTTAAAATGGTTTATATCACTTCCCTAATGTAGCTACTATTTATGCAAACGCTGATCACACAATAAACAGCACAACACTATAATGCTATGAGAAACAGAAAAGATGTAGTCGTTGTTGACCTGGGTCTTCATTCGAGAATGTTAGAATCGTTGATCGCTATGGTAAACTAAGCTATGGTGCGACCTATGTAAGTTTGTGATGTTGACTGCAAATGTTCATTTGAACTCTGCTGAATCGACTTAACTTGCGATCATAGTTGGCTAACAATGCACCCCGGATCAGATCTGAACAATCAACTAAAGTCTGAATGAAATAACCATTAATCATTTGCATGATCATTAGATTAATTGATTCTCAAAATAAGCATTTGTTGCAGCTCTACTCCACAGGAGAGCAACATCAGCCTCGACTCTTTCTCCTACTTGGCAAACAGAGGCTTCTGCCTAAAGGTGCTGAGGAATACCACACATAAATTGACAGACATCCCAGGTTTCTGACACATGTCACTGGAATACGTGTCATAGCTGTCTCGCTGAGGATGTAAACAGCAGGAAAGAGTCCGGGGAACGGCCCACGCCTTCCAGCCAAGCCCAAAACGCTCTCTGCATGTGACTCATTGTGTTTCTTCATGATCGCTGATATCTGGCTTCCCAACATGTGTTAGAGGACATGTGCTTGAATTGAGCAAAATGGTGGTAGTTAGCTAAAGAGCTAAGAGAAATTACTCCCAGCAGCACCACACAAGTCTGTATTCTCCTGAGCATTCTCTATAAAATCTTATGCTAGTGGCTCCAGAAAGCACTGGAACCCTGCTTTAAGAATAGCTTTTACCTGGTTTGCTGCTGGTCCAAGACAGTTTAGAGGTTAACTAAAACTAAAAATGTTTGACTATGGCTTTAAATGGCTTTTAAATTGTATAAATGCTAGATGAAAACTAAATAAGTTACATTAAAGTTGATTGCCAAAGACAAAACTGAAATAAAAATTAAAGCTAAAAAAAAAAGAGTAAAAGCTAATAAAAATGATTCACTACAATGTTCACTTAAAATGGAATTAAAAAATAAGAGATAATTGAAAATATTACTCTATCATACACTTATGAACATTGTTTAACTACAAATAAGTATTGTAACCCCATATTACACTAACCACAGTGAAATAGTACATATAGTATTTATAGTATAACTGTGGTTATAGTAATCCTACTCAAAATGGAAAAATTCATGGTCACCACACTTTTACTACAATAAAACCATGGTTAATTTAGGTAAGGATACAAATTAGAGCCCGACCGACTTTAAAGGCAGATACCGATTCAAATATTTGTTGGTTTAAAAATCCGAAATTCCGATATATCGGCCGATATCTTTTTTTTTATCTAACAAAACTGCAACAGATTTCCCTAACATTAGTTATTTGCAGTTATTTATGAGTTTTAACTAACATAATATGATAATGAATTTAAAAAAAAAAATATATATATTTTATTGTCACAACAGAACAGAGGAATATCAAAATATATTAAAGTTCTGATAGATAAAATATATAAAAATACAAACTTAAGATATGAAACGTAAAGTTATTTGAACAAAAACACAATAATAACAACAACCAAATCAAAGTTACCAGTAAGGGTGTTTCGTCCATTTTTATTTCATTTTTTAAATATTCATTTATCGTCCATTTTAAATGCCGATACCGATAGTTTGGAAAATGCCTAATATCTGCCTGCCGATATATCGGTCAGGCTCTAGTACAAATATGCTATATAACACATATAATCGTATATAAACTATAAGTCAGAAACCAGTTGCAATTTTAAAACACAGCTAAACAGAGTAACTATATGCTCGGATTTGCCAAAATACCAAAGTCTGTGATTAAAATGATAAAATCTGACACATTAACTGAACATAAGACATTCACAACAACAACAAAAAGCAGCACAAAACACATGTACTGCCATGAATTAATTGGATTATAAATTAAAAAGGAAAGTAATTTCATAGGTGGAGCAAGACTATGACAGCAAATCATAATCATTTTAAGACCAAAAACATGCCCTAGGAAAGTCATTTTCAAATCGCATGCATTTTCTTTAGCTTGCATAAAAAAAAAATACATGCAATAAGACCAGAAACGTGTGCTAGAAATGTTAATATGGTCAGTTTTGACTTGAAGTCTCTCGAGCTATGAAACAGCAACATCAGAGCAATGAAGCTGTCCTCGGGGCTCAACAAGAGCGGAGAGAGAGAAGGTGCTGAGAAAATGACAGAAACAGTATAGGAGTAAAAGAGCAAGGTGGAAATGTGGAGGGGGGGGGGAATGCAAGATTGAAAGAAAATGAAAGAGAGAGTGGAAGAGACAGGATGACAGTAAAAGGGAGAGATGTGTGAAAGGTTGTTGGAAATAGGCCGCGTTTGACAGACCGGGGGGACACTGCAGTCGAGAATTGAACTCACAGCTTGTACCGAGTTTGACCTTTTCGTGAAAGTGGCGGGCACACAAAAAAAAATAGAAAGACTTTCTTTTTTCTGTCCCCTTTAACAAACAGCCTCCTTCTGGAGCGAAGGGGTCCACAAAGGGTGTGCGAGACAGATGTATTGAATGAAAACAGAAAACAGAACAGTTTTACAGAAAATGAGACGTGCGAGTCTGTTAGAGAAGAGAAATCACAGACGTGTGAGAGGAGGAGTCCAGCACAGACACACACACACGCAGCGGAGGCCGTCATTATAGTAATTGGAGGGTAGAGAGATGTGCTAGGCAGGCAGTCCCTTTCTCTCTCTCTCTGTAGCTTTGCCTTCCTCAGCGCATTGGACTTATTCACGTATAAACGCACAAACTCAAAGTCAGCTGAAGTTTCATTTGGCCTCTGATCAAATTCACCTTTAATTTTCTGTTTGATCTGAGACCCAGAGACTGCGGATGCAAATCAGCTTTAAATAGCTAACTCTGACACAACACTTTTGTATCAATAGATGAAACAATCTGCACCTTATATTTTTATTTTTAGTTATAGTTAAACGCTTTGAGAATAATCCTTTCAAACAATTATTTTCATTTTGTTTTTGTTATAGAAATGTTGCCATGTTTAACTTATTAATTTAATAAAACATTATTAAATTAATCTTTAATCTGTGTTTGATCCATTCTTTATATTTTTGTATATCTACAAGTATGAATATGTACTGTATGTATATGAAGAGTTTATTTGGAAAAACAAAAGTCAAAAAACACTTATTATTATTATTTTTTCATTGTGTTTATTTTGTTAGTTAGCTGTATTTTTAGTTACATTTTACCAAATCAGAATAACCCAACAGCATTGAGATTAATTCATAAAAAACGTTATCTGTTTTTGCAAATAAACTCAGTTTAAAGTTAATTTTTAGTAATTTTATTATGCGCTTTTTCATTTAGATTTTTCCAATTTTCATTATTTTATTTTTATTTTTTTAGTTTAGATTTAATACATTTTATTTATATTTTCTGTTCCCCTCAATGACTGCAGGTGATTTTGACTAGGGTTAGTTTGTGCGTTCACACATACATCTACTAAGTCAGCAGGAGTTTCCTCTGCTCTTTAATTTTCTGTTTGACCTGCTCTGGTTCTCTCTCGATGGCTCTGCTGTGGAAAGTTACGGGTGGAGCCTGTGACTCTGCTTTGAACTCAGAGCTGTTTTCAGAGCGAACACAGCAGTATCACGTCTGCCAGAATAAGTCACAGCACTTTGATAACGAAGGGGAAGAGATGGGAATGAAAAGACATTTAGTTGCAAGAGAGACACATGTTTACTTGTGAATCCCCAATGTCTTTAAAGATGGAGATAATTGTGGAGGAGGGGTCTTTCGGGGCTGTGGGTGTGGAAAGTAGTGGGTAAATATTATCTCTGCTGCGATCCAGCTCTCCACCTCCAACCACACACACACACACACACACGAGCTCTAAATCCCTCAGACTGCCAGTCTAAGCACTCTGCACGCTCACACATAAACATTAAACTGCACTCTGATGCTTTGCCTGCTATTCATTCTTTCATCCTCCCTGAAAAGCGCATGTGTGCTGCGCAGGCCTACTGTTTTCGTGGTGTAGGGCCCGAACGCAGTCACACATGACCTGAAACAGTAGTTAAACGCACACTGTGTACTTTTCTGTTCTTTCTTTGACGTCTCTCTCTCTCTCCCTCCCTTTCTCTCTCTAAAGCCATTTCCTGTCCATTTAAGGCTGTGTTCCCAGACTCTGTGCTCCCTACTGATGGCTTAAAAGGAGATGCTATCATTTTTTGTGTGTACAAATCATGCCTACGTCTTGATGTTTACTGTAGTTGTTGGTTTGATTATCGATTGTGATTTGGATTAAAACAGGAAAAGACTTACTAAACAGTTGTGCCACTTTTGCATGCAGTTTATTATTAACCACCAGTAATCTCGTCACTCAGCTTTAATTTACAGTTTGTTTTAACTAATCTTTTCTGGTCACACAGTTTCTGAAAGCTGACACACCAAATCTGTACAACCACACACTTATTCTCAACCTTTGATTTTGACAAAATAATTTTTTTGCAAAACATAACACGCTTTTTTCTATAGAATACTATAATCTACCAGGAATTAATATTATGTTAATTAATATATATTTTCAATGCAGTGCTTCATTTTGCAAGACATAACTGAGGTATTTTGTATTTTGTGTGTGCATTTCTTGGATTTGTGTGTAAAGTTTGGAAAAAAGAGGCAAAGTTAAAAAAAAAATCTGTAAGCCACGCAATTGATGTCATGCATCTGCTCTATATTTAAACTATCGTTCAAAGTTTAGGGCTTATTTGAAAGAAATGAATACTTTTCTTCAGCAAGGACACATTAAATCGATGGAAGGTTATTGTAAAGACATTTAAAATTCAAAATATTTTCAGTTTAAAGAAATGCTTTTCTTCCGAGCTTTCATTAAATAAAAAGTCCAAAAAAATAATTGAAATCACAAGAATAAACAACATTTTAAAACACTTTAAATAGAAAAAAGTTCATTTAAATAAATTCATAAAATGTGGTGAGGCAAACTGATTCATTTTTCTTTTGGAAGTAAAGATCATGTTCCATGAAGATATTCTGTACATGTCATATATCAAAACGTAATTGCTTATTAGAACTTCATTTGGACAACTTTAAAGGAGATTTTCTCAATATTTAGATTTTACACCCTCAGATTCTAGATGTTGAAATAGTTGTATTTCACACAAATATCGTACTATCCTAACAAACTATGGTTGTCAAGGGAAAGGTTGTTATTATTTATTTTTCTAAATCCCAATTTAAAAAAAAAATCAACCCTTATGACTAAGAGTAAAAAGCCAATGCTATTTACCTGGTACAGTTAACATTGAGATATTACATTAAACTGAGTTTAAAAAGCTTGTGTGGATTGTCTATTGATCCTCACAGATGTAATTCATCAGAGGAAGGAGAAGAGTGTTATAACAGGGCAGGCATCCAGACGTGTGGGGTAGACTAGAGCACTTTCTGCATTTTAAAGAGCCGATTCAGATGTCTGGACTACAGTAGCGAAGTGATGCTTTACAATCTCAGCACAGTATGCCAGATCACGCTAGTCTGCTGCAACCTTTTATACTCAACTGGCCAGAACCTGGCATACAAATTGCCATCAATGTTCACTTTAGAAATGCGTTTGCATCATTAACTTGATTACAGCGCAAACACACCACAAGAATCATTATCATATATTAGATTGCTTAAAATATCTACTTTGAAAATGAGCTTTCAGAGCGTTTTACTGCAAGCCCAAAAGTTTTCATACCCATACCCAATTGCTTTTCTTCAACTTTAAGTACGAGAATTTTTTTAGATGTGTTCTATGTTCAAGAATTTTTCCAGTAAGCAAAGGGAAGTACACATAATTTCTGAAAACAAGTCTTATAATATTAAGCAATTTTGCTCCTTAAGTAAATGCATTTTTATGGATGCTTCTCGGAAAAGACTGAAACGCTTCTGAAAAGCATAGCACTATTGCACAACTTGTTCTGGAGTGAATTCAGAGAAAGCATATAAGAGGAAAGAGTAAAAACATCGTGAGAAAGGAAGAAGGAAGGCAAATGAATAGGGATGAAAGCTCTTTACCATAAAGACCTATAAACCACGCAGTAATGTGATATCTCGGTAAATTCAAAGCAGAAATCTTATCTCAAATCTGCATTTAGAATGAAGGGAGGGGTCGACTAAAGAATAGAAGAAAGAGACGGACGAATAAAGAAAGGAGGAGTAGCTTAAAAACAGTGTGAGAAAGAAGGGAACGAGATGTGTTGGGTCATTAGATACTCACCATTATATTTCACCGTCTTTCGTGGGACGGGGTTCCAGTTGACGCAAATGCCCTTTTGAAAGCCGATCACGAACATCATGAGAAGAACTTTGGCACACCCCATTTCTCCGCTCACGCTGCTTTTATAACGCAGATTCTGATTGGACGAGAAGCAGGGGTTGTGATTGGACGACGAGGCTCCTGTCAGGGGAGATGAAGAAAAGAAAAAACAGAAACAAAAGTGATTAGGAGACGTCCCTAAAGCCTTCCTGTCATTATCCCAATCGAGCTGGAACTGTTTATGAAGTGACAGGACACTGTCAGGATAAATGCATCATCGCTGTAAAAAATAAAGAGTTGTGAAAAGCTAAATAAATAAATAAATAAGGCAAATTGATGGTTTTTAGTTGTTCTCAGTAAAGATACTTGGTGCATTTATTTGCTGATTGTCTTATTCTGCTAATAGAAAAAATCACAGCAGGCAAAACAACAATTACTGTCACGTATGTACATTTTTTTTTCATTTGTATTTTTTTTCTGGAGAAAGAAAGCATAAAAATGTGTTAAACGTGTGACTAAGATATTGAGGAAACAGATATAGGCTGTTGAATATACTCCTATAAGCCTGCTGCTGTAATCACCAGATGTTAAAAAGAGTTCTTCACATCACGGTAATGATAAAACAACAACTAAAAACTTTAAATGAAGTCAGTAAACAGCAAAACAACTGTGCTTGACTAGTTGGGACGACATTCTGTCGGTCTGCCAAAAAAAATAAAAAAATGCTAGTATTTGAGTCTCAAAAGGTCTCGTAAACTTGAACATGTTTTACAGTCTTGGCAGACCAGGAGCTAAATTGCGGATGCTTGTCAGAGCATGACAGCATCGACACAACTCGCCGTCGTTTACGAAGAACATGTCATACGCGGAGGAAGGCCTGTTTGTGACAGAGAGATGCGTTTGTAATTATAATCGGAGTCTGTGCTCTCTTGAATGCATTATGATGCAAGGTTTAAAGTGAAAGAGCGGGAGCTGAAAAAAAAGGTCTGAACGGTCCAGTCTGTTCAGCAATTGCCGTTTCACACGTTTGCTCTAATCATCGACTCGCACCTGCTTCTCTCCATTAAAAAGGGAAATTAGGGCCTTGATAATATTTGCTGATTTGAGAGCAAACCCATTGACTTTTAAATGTGCGTCAAATGTCAAATAGTGTTTAGCGGCACAGATAACAATGTAAAGCCCTCTCTCTGCCTGCCCCGTGTTTTATCATTCAGTCTGAAAAGGTTGTGTGAATTTTAAAAGTTGTGGATGATAAGCAGGTGTGGAGGGGCTGGATTGAGATGCAGACCTGTGCGGGAGCAATCTCACCACCATTGATTTCTGTTTTTCTTTTTTCATTAGCATGAAAGAGAGAGAGACAGATAAGAGAAGTCAGAGATGGTGGCGATTTGCTCCAAATGAGTTGTCCGTAATAGAGGGGTTGCATTATAGCAATTCGATGACTCGCATCTCCTTTTTCACAGCAGTTTTTTATTGGATCGATGCGCTGTTGCTTATATCTGTGCTGATCGAGGGACTGGAACGTGTGTACACTGCCATTTAAAGTTTGGGATCCCAAAAGTTTGGAATCAGTAAGATGTTTAGCGTTGTTTAATGGAGTCTCTTATGCTAATCAAGACTGTATCTATTCAATGAAAATTTGTGAAAAAATTCTGAAATATTATTGCAATTTAAAATAAGAGTTTTCAAATGTAAAATTCTTTAAGTGCAATTTATTCCTGTGATCAAAGCTGCATTTTCAGCGTCATTACTCAGAAATCATTCTAATATAATTTATAATCAGTGTTTTGCTGTTGATTTATTTATTTTTCCCAGATCCAAGATACTTTTTTGTAAGGATTCTGTAATAAATATATATTATATAAATTAAAAAAACATATAT
>JAUMHP010000046.1:356169-368173 GCA_032361065.1 Enteromius trimaculatus
TATATATATTAAACAAATATATTTTTGAATAAATGCTGTTTTTTATTTACTTTTTATTCATCAAATAATGTAAGTAAAAATAATTTTTCTGCCACATAATAAGCCCTGTAATATAGTTTTACTCTTAGATGCTTCATATGATCATGTTTGACCTGCAGAGGATTATGGGTAGAGCTCCAACAGCAGCAGAGCAAAAAGCAGCTCTCAAAGACCTTGTGCTAAATCTCCGGAAAACGACCATTTCCACCCACAAGAGCAGAGAGTAAATCTCACATGTCCTGTACGGAGGAACACTGCTGTTGGCGGACCGTTAAACACATGTAAAAAGCTATAATATTTCCCATATAGAAACTGCATTTTCTACACTTAATAGATTAACATTAACATTACAACATTAAGTACTGCTTAAATGATAACAAAAGGGACAATTAAAGTAGCAAATTAGAAAATGTATTATTTAAAATATTACACAGAAAGTACAGTACAATCTACAGAACAAACAGCTTGACACAAATACCAAAGAAATCAATAAAAACAACCAATCAGGCGATTAAAAGTGTCCTTCATTCAAAGGCAGATGGATGCATGCTCAAACACCTCCTAAAAGAAAACAAACGGCCTTTCTTCCGTTGTTTTTCATTCCCGTCTGAAAAAAGGTCAAAGGTCGAGTGATGACCAGCTTTGTGTTTCTAAAGTGTTTCCACATCTCCTGTCAGTAACAAGCTCTTCTCCAGAACTAACAGCCAATCCTATGTTCATCAACTGAACTTAAACAAGATCCTTTGAACTCTGACCTCCTGACCCCCGAGAGACAGCAGAGGCCAGGCAACAGCACAGCCACGAGATGAAGGTGGACAGTAAACATAAACGCATCTTTTTCCAGTGTCAAGAGCTTTCCTCTTCCTTCCTTCGGTCTTCCATCATCTCTCCTTTAATGCGAGTTAAACAAAGGCCTTTGCATGTCAGCGGCCGGTGATTCCCCAATCTGTTCCAGAAACTGACCACTCAACACCAGCTGCTCGACACTATCAACACATCCTCAAAAAAGCACCCAGACCGTCTCTGAAAGTACACGGTGTAAACAGAACGAGCGGAAATCTGCGTTCAGCATATGATCTATTTATTTCGGTATATGATCAGATGGCACTAGTCAAAACACGGCAGCATGCTTCCATCCCCAGAGACAGACCGCATCTCTTCCAGCCACAGAAGCAGGGTCAGAGGAGCCAGCGGGCCTCTCAAGGTCTCTGTCCTGCCCCTGAAGTCTTGTTTATGCCTGACGTGTTCAGTCTGGCGTGAAACACCTCGGTGGCACTGAGACATGTTTACTCTATACATTTTCCCTTGAATTATTTTCCAAAACTACAGCCAACGCTGAAGAGAATATATCAAGTAAAGCATCAGCAAGCAGTACTAGTTAACCCACTCAAGACAAACTTAAATGTTGGCCTGGAAAACACTTTCCACTTTATATTAGGTGGCCTTAACTACTACGTACTTACATCCAAAAATAAGTGTAATGTATTTTGTACAGCAAGTCACTTTTTCTGCAGTTGAGGTGGATACGGGTAAGGCTAGGGACAGGTTTGGTGGTATGGGGAAGGCTAAGGTGTAATTATAAATGTAAGTACTGAAATTATTATAATTCAAAAGTACAATGAAAACATGTATGCACACAGTAAGTGCATTGTACTGAATTATTTAGTTTAATGTAAGTACATAGTAATTAAGGTAAATAATAAAAAGTGGTACCCACTTTTCTGAATGTTTTGAAATAAATAAATAAAGAACTTTAATTTTCTGAAAAATCGAATTAGTTCAATTAATTCTGAAAAAAGTAAAAATAATAATAAAAAAAATTATTGGAGCATGTTTCGCATGTTTCTACATTAAAAAATTATATTTAATTAAATATATTATTTGCCGTTTCTATTTTTGTGTGAAATATTCTAGCAGTGACATTTGTATTAAATCCTGCACTGTACAGCATTTGGTGCAGAAACGTAAACATTTAGTAAATACCACTAAATAAAAAATAAAAAAAATTGCATGACATAAATGCATGTAAAACATACTCCAATAATCTTTGCTTATATTATATTTTCAGAATGTCATACAGTGTACATATTTTTCTTTTCAATTTAGTAGCATGCATTTAAATGCAAATTGATCTTATAAAAACATTTTAAATGTCGTTGACATCTTAAGACTAAAATGTAAGTGCTTTGTTGGTTATATATGACTGACTTAGACGTTCCAGTTAAAATCACAGGCTCACAGGTTATTTTAATTCGCTAAACAAGTCACTAAATTCAATTCTGAATGGCAGAGCACTTTGAAACAAACACCTCTATTAAATGAACTTCCATTTACAGTCTGCTTTCTGCAGGTGATAACAGCACAACGTTAATTGCGCCAGGCAAAGAGTTTCGTGAATTAGGCACAATCTATAATAAGTCTAATTTACATAGAGGAGAGGTGTGTTTGCACTGAAAAGAATGACAATGACTTCATTTAAATAACACGGCACAGCGGCTGCATTTCACCTGCTTAAACTGCATGTGAAACCAATCAGACAAAACGTTGCACGCAAAATCTGTGAACTCTGAGAAAGAGTCTGAAGTCTTCAGCGGGCTTGCGCTGATGAAAGTGTCGAGCTGCCGTTTGCTCTTTGTTTATGTCTTGGAGGCGGCGCCTGCAGCTGGCATGCATGCGTTATGTGTGTTTTTTGGTAGAAGAAAGTGTGAATGTTGTTTGGGTCGGACCGTGTGTGTGCTGTAAGTGTGACTGATGATGTTAGGAGTGGGAGTGTGTGAACGTGTGGGAGGCTGACAGCTCCTGTGTGTGTGTGTGTGTGTGTGTGTTGAGTGATGGAGTGTGTGTGTCTGATCTCGGACATCAACAAGCCGGATGATGTTTCATTAGTGAATGAGACTAGATGAAAGTCTTAATAATCAAATGGAGTTTGATCAGCTGCTGGCGCACCCCACTTCCTGTTCCCTTCCCATCCCTTCCTGTCACCAGGATCCCAAAGCATGACAACAAGAGCATGATCAAGGCCATCTTTGAATCAGGAAAAATGACAGCTAAATTACAGTTTAAACCGTTTAATTATCAAGCCAAGAGAAGAACAGAAAGAAGGAGTGTCTAGATGCCCTTCAGCATCATTCTCTTACTTTAGCACACTTTCTATCAGTTATCTAGATCTCACCTCTTGTTTTAATTCATTTTCATTCATGGGTGTTACTTCAACTTTACTGGGTTGATCATGGGTTGATTTTTTTAATTAAAAGTAAAAAGTAAAAAAAAAGAAAAGAAAAATAACATAAAAAAATTAAATTATAAAAACATGAATTTACACTTTTATTCTATAAAAAAAAATGATTTCAATATTACTGTGTATTCTTCATACAACACAAATTATGAAAGTGATGTCATAGCTGTGGCAGCATTATGAACTAACATTTTCAGAACAGAATACTAATAAAATGACATAATCTGTGCAGTACATACACTGTAATTCATTGTTAGTGGACAAATTAAAGAGTCTGCTTTAACAAAATTGTCTATAATGGAAGAAACACCCATATGCTATAAACCCATCTCTTTTCTCCTGTCTGTAACACCATCTCTCTCTCTTTCATCGTCTCTCTATAAAGCGGTCCATCTCTCTCTGACCTTGCTCTGTCAGTTACTCTAATGATGAGGTTTAAGCACAAACTGTTGAGTGAGTGTGTGTTTGGGTCGTATGCGAGGGAGAGACAGACACTGGCACACACACTCACGTGTTTCCATGCCCTCAGGAGCAGAGGATGCTGGGATACCACTCTGACCTGTCCTTAATGCTGCATGTGTTCCCAATTCAATCAGATTCATTAACGACAACCCCGACAACCTCATTACCCAGCTGCTTTCACATGTGTGTGTGTGCGCGCACTGGATACAAAAGAACAATAGCAATTAAGACAATACAGCGGTAACCACATTGCGTTCATTCGGTCCCGCAGGGGCTTTTAGAAGCGGCTGCGTTTCTGTTAAAGACACCGGCAAACAGCGTAGGAAAATAGCTACGCGAAAGGATTGGTTTTATCATTATGCAATAACGATTACGGTTATGTTCTACTTTTATGATTTCAGCAATGACTGCTGGAGCGCATAATCATTTAAGCAGAGAACTGTAGCATGTTTGGAGCTGGCCCGGAGCCTGGAAGGAAAGCGCTGTATTTTGTGTACAGTATCTTACAGGGACACATTAGTTCCTTATTGTGCAGGGCTCTAATATTTCTATACATATTTAAATTATGCACAAATCCACGTCACCACATTAGTCACAACGCCACCCGCAAAACACGACAACGCAACCAGTGGCCGTGAAGGGAAGTTTTTTGGCCAGTTTTTAAAATCGTGCATTGATAGAATGATAGATAGAACAATGGATCGACTGAATATTGCATGTGTGAGTCTGTTTAAGTGTGTGTGTGCGTGTTTATGTGGTTTATGAGGACACAAGTTTGGATAATGACACGGTTATGACATAGGAATTACAAGGAGAAGGTGATTCTTCAGGACTTTTCAAAACGCTTATAAATCTTGAATGCCTGTAGTTTCCTGTAAGGGGTAGGGTCAGTGTAGGACATTATATAGCCATACAGTTTAATTACACCAATGGAATGTCCCCACTTTTCATGTGTGCGGATACTCTGGGTCCATTACAGCAGAGTTTTACTCAGCTCGAGCACTTCTGCATGCTAATAGTGTGTAAGTGCAGGATGCCCACTGCTCTCTCTCTCGGGGGTTAATTGTCCTGCAGGCCTCCGCGGCTCTGCCTCCACCCTGTAGTTCCTGACAGACGGAGCTCCTGGGGCCAGAGGTGTGCAGAGGTGGAGAGGCTATTTGTGTCCTCTCTCATTGACGTCTACGTCTTTCAGCTGGAACAAGTGAAAGCACCTCTGCACTCCTCTAGTGCTTCCTTTTAGCAGAGTTAATGGGAAGTCATGCTGCTCTGCTCTGGAACTGTCTGTACGATACAAAACTTGACACCTTGTTTCACAGTGTTGTGAAGTAACTAGATACATGTAACAGAATCACAAAATTTTTATTACAGAAGATGGTTAATTTTAAGGTGTCCTTGTTACTTTTAAGTACTAGGTAATATTAATGAACTACATGCACCAATACGGTTTGGTTGCATGTAATCATGTATAATTTACTGTTATTATAACAGTAAGCACATGCAAAATGAAAATAAAAATGAAACCCTTAAATGTTAAAAAAAATAATATTCTGTTGAAAAACCTTCAATCAAACCGTACTCAATGAAATGTAATCAGTTACATTACTTTAATAAAGTAACTGATATGTAACCATTTCCAAAGTACCCTTCCCAGCATTATTCATTACACATATCCCACTGTTAAATCCTCTTCAGAGAGAGAAACAGAGGGAAAGAGGAAGAGTGTTTTAGCAGACGATAAGATGCGAGATCAATGGGAGATCTGCTGGGATGTAAACAGGAAGGATCTCAGTGACGGAAGCAGGACAGATCGGGTTTAATCAACATCCAGTGTGTGTCTGTAGGAACGCTGGCTTGTATTTATGCTGATTCGCAAGTATCTGTGATGTACTCGCGTGTCATGTTGAGACGAATTTGGTTTTTCGTATCGCTGGTGTTGTTTTTCTTTGATTGTGCTGAGAGGGCACTGTGGCGTCTATTCTGAAACACACTAATCCATCCGTCTCTGCACTCGTCGTCTCCAGATATCTTTAGCAAAACGCATGCCTTTACGGTCATGATATGTGTCCTGTGCAGGCAAAATGAGTCAGAATGCTCACAGGCTAATTTGAAGCTACAGGCAAAAACAGTGAAAATGTCGATTTATGGTTTTCTCAAAAATGAGTTCTTTCAGGGCTGTTTTAGTAATCCCAATGCTCCAAAGAAAAAATGAACTCTTTGCCCACCAAACAAAGATTTACAAAAACCAACACAAAAATATGGATTCAGAAAGTGTAAAAGGCCTGTGGAAGCTCATCTACTGCAGCTTTGCTTTGATAGTATTACTAAATATGCAGTATTTGATCTTTTATGAAACCTCCCTACCCTGAAAAATGCTTGAAAACAATGCTTGAACCTACGGTAAAACCGGTTTGTTAGTTTAAAAGTGGAGGGTATCAGCTTTATTTTTGATGTATTTCATGTTCAGATATTCATACAGCAAAATATTCAAAAAACGCTGAAAAACAGCAAAAACGCTGAAAAACAGCAAAAACGCTGGCGGGGAAAGGGCTAAACATCTTTATTTGAACGTTATCTGAGAGGAGTACCTTTTCTCCGCTGGATTCTCAGCACATAATGATGCTTCTTGCGCAGAATTACAGTATTTAAGTATATATTTATGCCTGTTATGTCTTAAGTGAACGTTTGGGGGAAAACATAGCATGCATCATTTTGAAGGTCTTTTATTGGCTAGCGTGAAAACAAAAATATGCCACATACACACACAGTAAAAAATGTCTGTGATTTTAATGGTAAAAACCTGTTAAAATCTCATGAGTCTCACCATGATGGTGTTTAGTGTTTGTGTGATTGACACTGATCACCTTCTGTATATGTTCATATTCATCACAAAACAGATTTCAGTACTGCATTATTATATATTAACATTATATCAGTTAATAAAATTATGGTATTAATTAGTATTACCTGTAAAATTACCTTTGAAACCTAAAATGTTGTTACCGTATTTTTTACAATCGAATTCTGGCAACTTCCCTCTTCATTCTTCTGCTTCCCTTCCTCTCTCCTCCCTGTATCCTGACTTTATCATCTTCCTTCCTTCCCAGCGGGATTTAGACGGCACAAAGCTATTTATGATCATCTACCGATGGCCAGATTCAATCCATTCACTTCCTGTACGCAGATGAGTGCTTGAGAGATAAGGTGAGATAAACAGAAACAGAGGGGTTGAAGGAGGGGATATTTTTACTCTGTCTGCTGATTGAGTGCAAACCCCTCTTCTGTGTGTGAATTTGGAAGACGGTGGGAATGCAAACGACTCGTCTTGTTTTCACGACGCTGTTATCTCAGGCAATTTGCAAAAGTCTGAGGTCTTCAATTTGACCGAATGCTTATTCTATCGCAACAATGGCCTCACACAACAGTAATTTGTCTCTGATTTCACCCCACTACCCCAATCTTAGCCAAATCATGCCTCTGTCTCTATCTCTCCGTTTTGTTCCTCACCCCACGGACCTATTTGTTTCACCGCCATGCTGCGGTCAGAAGAGAGGAAGCTATCTGTGGAATAAATCACTTTTTCTCTTTGACTAGTTTTTCAAATGCCTGTAATTTTCGTCTCATTTGCGACCCCCTCCCTGCTCTGTTCTGAAATACTTATTTCTTCTCAGATCTTCTTTTACTCAATTGGAATATCTAGATTTCTAGCTATAAAAGTCTTTTTTTATGATTCCCATTTTAGAAAACGACCTAATGGAGTTCGCTGGAGAAAAACCCCACAGGTTCGATCGAGTTCAGCAGTCTTTTAAAAGATAATTACAAAACGATGCTGATTCTATTTCAAAAACAGGGAAGAAAGATTACTTTGGAAACAAAAGCTCTCACAAATACTAGAGAACTGCTTTTCAGTGTACAGCCTTTCTTCCATTTAACACAGCATGCCGAGAGAAAAGTGACTGATTTGAAACACTCTTCATAGGAAGCAACTCAACGGTTGTTATAACGTTAGTTAGGTGTTATAAGTTCAAAGAGCAAAGCACAGCACACACATACATTAGATAACCTACTGTTTTATTGATATTAAAGGGATAGTTCAATTCAAAAAATCTTTTAATCTGCCTTATGTTGTGCCAAACCTGAATGACTTTTTCTTATGTGAAACACACAGACAAATATTTTATACGCCGCTGCAAAAAACAAACAAACAAAAAAACCTTTTGTATGTTAGAGGTGTAAGAAAGTCAAACTGTTTGCAACGGAACAATCATAGAATTTTAATTCCTGGGTGAACTGTCTCTTCTGACATCAAAACAAAAATCATGTTATATAACACACAAGTTAAAAAGCCTGTATAAGCCACTATACAACACAAGTGACTGCACATTATTTGATGCATTAATTCTGCACAATGCATTACGTTGGCTTTCTACCAGTCCTGTTTCTACATTGGACTCTAGAAACATTCCTGTAGCTCTAACACTATGCTGCAAGCACAACAAGATCATGGGTTCGATTTCCAGGGGGAACAAAATTGTTAGACAACCTTAAATGCATTTCACTTTGGAAAAAAAGAAACTGCCATATGCTTCAAAATCTAAACCACTGCTTTTACAATCAACAATGATGTTCAAAGAGCCAGTGAAACAGTTCAGAGAAAGTACTTTATTTAAATAGATCCACACTGTATGAAAACCACTGAGAACGTTCTAGTGTTACACAGACACGGTATAGAGTAGATTCAACTAAAATCACTTGAGGTCCAGTAATGAACCCTCCTCATCAGCCAAGGTCATATTTACAGTTTTGCTCGTTTGCTCAAAACAACAACAACAACAAAGCACAGGTTAGTGTTAACATTGGTCTGAACAAAAACAGCAGACAGGCTTATTAAAAATGCTAATTCATTCCCAGCCAGTAGGAGGCGCTTTGGGAACGGCAGAAATACAGCGGTTACTTTGACACGTGCAGATGCTCTTTAATCCTCACATTAAGCCATATTTGCAATTCTTTGCGATACCCCAAATCATAATTGAGACTTTTTTTTTAAGATCCCTGTCAACTTTTGAGAACACAATGCTTTTCACTCACTGAAAGTTTAATTTTTTTTTGCAACAGTTAAATGCAGTAGCAACCCGTGGCGGCGTAGGACCCAGACATGTGCTTGATATTTTGCAAGAAAATAGTGTTTGCCATTTATTTATTTCATTAAATCATTCTGATACAGAGCGTATCGTCATACCGTCCCTCCCTGCTCTGATCTGCCTGGCTCTCCCTTATCTTGAGTCGTTCTTCTGTTTCTCACTGGAAGTACCAGAGGAGCCTTTTTTCACTCAAGCTCCTTTGGGAGCATAAGATACACACACAGACAAGTGACTGAAGGTCACGCTCGCTCGGGGGTGAGGGGTGGGCGCTTTCAATCAGGTTAATGTCCTTCTCTAGAGTGTGATCTCTCTCTCTCTATCTGAGACACAGCCCCATGAAAGGGGATGAAGAGATGAAGCCAGTGCGTCTGAACAACTCTCTCATGGAACAGAGTCAGCTGTCACACAGATGCAGATAATACATGAAAGAATCCATACTGTAATGAGAATACAGCACAAAAAGATGAGGCGTATTAGAGACAGAGTAACGAATAAGACAAGAGGGGATGTTTAAACAGATTAAGTTTCTGAAGAGTTCACCCTTTCCTCCTGCGATCGATTAAAAGATATAGTTACACATGCTATAATAAAGCACAGTCACATTGAATCACTAAGAAAAAAGGGGACGTTGTCCATTTGAGTATGTTAAAAGTTGCGCACTCACGCACATAAAATTAAGTTCTGTGAATATCTCATATCAGATTACTTTAATCAAATCACCTGCAAACTCAATTTGGGCCATAATTAGAAGCACGACCCATCTGGGAGAGCTATTGTGTGTGTGTTTCTGCAGAAGCGTGGCTGTTAAAACGTTTAACCCCTCAAGGAGAGTCCCTCTGCTTGGAGTTGAACCTTCCGCAGCAGTTACAGAAAAAAATATCCCAATGGCTTTACGATCTGTTTGGAAAAAAATCTAGGACACATCGGGAACGAAGGCACACTTCTTAGAGGTTAGGAAACGTCAAACGAGCGATGGTTAAGTGTATGGGAAATGCACAGACACACGAGTCAACCAAATGTCTGCCGACACAATTTGCTACCGCGCTCGGTGTTAATTTTTTCCAAAATAAACAGGCCATCACAAAAAATTCATTTCCATTGCTTCCTCGCCTTTTCCTGTGCAGAAAGAACTACAACACACACACATGCTCAAGATATAAACACTCCGAACGGATTTGGGTGTTTTTCTGCTGGAGAATGTGGAAACTAAAAACACCTGCGAACTCATGAGGTTTAAACTTTTCAGAACACACAAACATTTACATCTTACACTAGCTGGGTACAAACTTAAACTATTATAAAAACTAACGGAATATAATCTAACTATTGCACTAAAGGTTGTATTCCTTTTTCAAGCTTCTCAAAATCCACAACATTTACATACTGAAGCTTTCTAAATGCAACTACTAAAACTGAACTTTATTTATTGAATCTAATCTAACATTGGACTAAAAGCTGAACTGCTGAGTGTTAGGCTTCTCAGAATACAAACAATATTTACATACGGTCGCTATTTGCTTTTTATCTTACTACTAGTTTGATACAAATGAAATGATATCTACTTAAAACTAACCTTAACTAACTGAAACTAAGTTTTCAGCTTCTAAAAAACAAAACCACTTACTTAAGCTTTCTAAATGCTAGCTTGATACAAAGTTATATATAGTGACTAAAAGCTAAACAAAACTGAAAACTAACCAACTTACTGAAAATAATTTAGCTTTTGCACGAAAAGCTGGAGTTTCCTGCTTCTCAAAAACCAAAACATTTGCATACCGAAGATCTCTAAATGCTAGCTTGAGACAAAATTATTTATAACTGTACTAAAAATGAACTAACTTACTGAAACTAGTCTAACTATCACACCAAAGGCTGCATTCCTAAGTTTCAAGCTTCTCAAAAAACAAAACATCTAAACCTTCATTAATGCTAGCTTGATACAAAGCTCATTAACTACTAAAAGCTAACATTAATGATAACATCATGAGTACAACTCAAGCTTCTCAGAACACACTAACATATAAATGCTTACTGGATATAAAGTTAGTTTACCACTAAGAACTTACAAAGCATATTAACTTCATGTATGAGCCAGCCTTTCCCTTGATAAAATGCTCAGTTGATCAAACTCAGCGAAGTTCTCTTAACAATTTTCGGCAAATTTTCCTCCAAACTTTCTGTGTCAGTCAGAAAGCCTTTCAACAGCCTCATGAATTAGACATGTGTAGCCGTTTAAAACCTCTCGTTTAATAGCAAATCGACCATGGGCCACGGTAAATGAGTTTCTGAAAGAGCGCTGGTGTAAAAGCCTCGGCCATGAATAAATTCACACCAATCTGACCACCTCCTCACCTACGGAGAAACGCACAGAGAGCAGTCAGAGCTAAATTAAAACATCCCTTTATTAAACTCTGAAATCAAGCGTGACAGCGGCATAATACGGATGATTCATTAGCTGACGCTGCTAACGCTAATCACAGCCGCGCAGAGCGGAAAGCAGACTGAGTCACATGCTCTGTGATGCTTATCTCAGGCCGCTTTTGGCTTGGCTCTGGCGAAGACGCCGGTGCTAGCAGTGCTAATTACGAGAGTCCTGGCTTAGCGTTTGGTATTGGACGTCATTCGTGCAACTGTGCTTCTGGCTTCGGCTTCACTGGAACACTCATCTAAGTGTAAAAGTCTTGTTTTGTGGCCCAATTTGCATATTACCCGTCCTAATTAGCATGTCATAAATCGTAGCATGTTGAAAAAGTCTCTGAATGGAGCACTTGGCCAAAATCCTGTGCGAAATGGAGGACAGAATCTCACAAATCCTCTGCTTAGTATAGCAACATACAGTCCAAACTGAGAGGGATACGATGCTAAGATGCTAAGAGATGTTTTAGAATGCTAACGACATGAAATCACAACAGTAATGCATACTTGATAGCAGAGCTGGACGATTTTATTGCTTGTTCTGCCGCAGTTTGAATTTATTTTTACATCAAATAACTATGGTTTTGAATAAAACATTTAGCAAATTTTACAATTACATGCACTGATAGTACACCACTGGTAACAGTCCAGCCTACCTGATTAACTGTACAAAAATAATAAAAACTAACTAAATAAATAAATGTTTATATATATA
>JAUMHP010000046.1:369798-386411 GCA_032361065.1 Enteromius trimaculatus
TATATGAAAATTGTATTAGCAAAAAAATATTATTGTAAAATCATGTGATTTATTATGTTATCATGTTTTTATTGTTTTTTCTTTGTGTGTTTTTTAACCTAGTCAAAATATCCCAGCTGCAGTATGCCTGAGATTAATTTGACTGCTTAATGAAAAAAAACATGATTTTGGAGAATTGTTAAAAATGGTGACTTTTTTTTTTTTTTTTTTTACAAATATTTGTTTTTGCAAATGAAGCCTTTACACACACACACACACACACACACACATTAGTGCTGTCAAATAATTAATCACATCTAAAATATGTTTTTGTTTATACAATGTATGTATTTTGGAAATATTTGCATGCATATACATTTATATATATTTATAATATTTTAAATACATTTTTCTTTTTATATGTTTCTTTAAAGAAAATTTAATTAAAGTACATGATAAAAAAATGCTTTTATTTGCCTATGTGCTTTGAAATATTTTCGAAATATTTTATTTTTAGGCAACTATAAGGGTACACACACACACACACTGTATATATACATATAAATATGGGTGCCTCTGCTTAAACACTTATTGGTGTATACTGTTTGATTAAAACGCACTCTGTAATATAATAAGTGTTTAGTGTCTTTATAATTGATGCGGATACTTTATAAAATGGGATCTGTGTGGTGTATGAGAGTGGGTAGAGAGATTTTGGGTGCCTTTGCTCAGTGTGTGTGTGTGTGTTGTGTTTATATAAGTGGGAGGATCACAAAGTAATGCTCTGGCTTCATTTCAAGCCTTTTCACAACAAACCCCAGGGCTGTGTCAGATTTATCTGAAAATTTTCTCATAAAAAAGTACAAACCAAACAAATCCCATGTTAGGAGACGCCCACTGATATAAACTGCCGCTTCAAGCCCTGGATTCAAACCTGCCCCCACCAAACAAACTTTCTTGCTTTTTTTTGTCTGCTGGGTACAGAATTAAGTGTTCTGCTGAGGGTCAAGCACATTTTGTATTATCACGATTTAGTTCTTTTGTAAGTGTAGAATTTATGGGGATAAACTTGAACACATTATAGTAAAAGACCTTTCTCACAATGGCCGCAATTATATTGTGCTGCGACAGACTTTGTATGGTGCATGAAAAACAACATCAAGCAATCGGTTTTCTTTTCAGTTGTTTAAAAATCTGCTCGCTCGTTTTTACCGCTGACAGTAGAATACATAGCAATGATGCTTCAGTTTTCAACAGGAAGTGTTTGAGAGTCCGTTCAAGGCGAGAAAGGAGAACGTGAGGGTCAGTTTTCCAAAGGTTACTGATATCACAGTGTTCGACGAGACTGGAGTAGCTGGAAAATTTTAGCTGAGTTTTATTCATGAGATATGAATAATAGAAAAATGCACATATCCATTTCCAATAAGTGCATTCTGACATGTTTTATTGACCGTTAAGAATGCGCCGGCTCACCTTTGCGCACACAGAGGTGAGGTAAGGCTGAGGTGAGCTCATGTGTTTACCCCAGACTCCGTCCCAAAGGAACCTGTGGAGATTATAATGAGCAAATACTACGGGATCCAGCTGATTACCGCAGTCTCTAATGCATCCCGATACACCTTTTCACACTGTATAAAACATCACATCATAAAAGAAACATCATTGGCTCTAATTAGGACGTGATGACATCAAGCCTTTGGGATAAGGCTCACATGCTGGCTCTAATTGCAATAATTCTCGCATACGGCTGATGCTCTACAATGAATCAATGTTTCTGTTTAAACATCAGGTGAATAGTTTGATGGCAGTCTGTCAGCGTAAATTAGCTAATGCATTCGGTGGATGTTAATTTAAGGTAAAGCAGCTGCCAGTTGTTTATCGTTAAAACAAATGAGGTACATGCTATCTTAAGGTTAATTATGATGCATCTCGATTTGAAATGTTCATGCGGATACGCAGCTGGAATTGTCAAAAATAAATAAATAAATAAAACTGAAGCTGAGCAAATCATTCATGTGCATAAAAGAACCATAGGCTGACAGTGATGTGTCAAGAACATGTCCAGGTCATATTTCACAACAAACAAAAAAAAAACTATGCATTATTAATATCAATAATATAATAATAAATTATCAAATGACTAGATTCAATGTATCTCAAAATATATAAATTCTGCATAGCTAAAAAAATACAGTTTAATATATTACAAATGTAAATAATGTTTATGTAATACTAAATATATTACTAAGTACTTATATAAATAAAATTATAATAATTATAGGATTCAGAATAATGACCTGCATCTGTTTTTGTGGGCTTCTCCCTGGTAAACTTAAGAGGTTTCTTTGTGTTTTCACACACACACACACACACACACAGAATATAAAAGTACAGCTGAGGATGTGAGATCCAGAGAGTGACAAGGAGCAGACATGAAAGAGAGACAGACTACTGGAGTAAAGAAAAAACAGAGGGAGGGCAGATGGATGACACGCTGAAAAAAACAGCAGGGAAAACAGAACAAGAACAGAGAGAAGGTGAGAGACAGAGGCTGAGGGAAGGCAAGATATACAAGAGACGCAGAAAGATGTATTGCATTGAAAAAGAGAGAGAGAAAGGGAAGTGTGTGAACAGTGCAAAGAAAGCAGGGAAAAGCAAATGAAGTCCACAGAGGGAGAGGAAGTTCTCTGCGGACGCAGATGAGGTCATATTTATTAATAACACCCTTACTAATACAAACAGGCAGGCTGGAGGGTGCTCAGACAGGGAGCGTTTTTTAATGGGACAATATGCACATGCAAGCAGTAGGACACGTTGGCCCTGCCATAACTCAGCAAGGCTGATGTGTCAGATAGCACTGCATAGAGAATAGAACGAAAGAAAGACAGAGAGGCACCGAAAAATGGAGGTTACTCCGGGCCGTGGCAGTGGTTGGGAGCTTGGATGGATTAGAGGCACATCTGTCAAAAGCTCACAGAAACAGAGAGAGAGAGAGAAGCTCATATACTGCAGTCTTACTGCCAACTGCACATTTTACTGCTGTGATTACTGATGTCAAAAGTAACGCTTCTTCGGTACCAACTCAATACTAGAATAAAACAAGACATCACGTTCACCTGCATGCATGCTCCGGGAAAACACAGCACACATATATGTTTGTGTGTGTATTATATGTAGCATGCATATATACTGCTGTTGCACATATAGCATACACCAAAAGACCTATAGCAGATGTATAGAGTTGGATCTGAGGAATATTGCTTTTAAATATGAAGTAAACAACATGAATTTTATTCTGTTCAAAACTTAAAAAGGCCACAATATATTACAAAAAGTTATTCAAAGGGCAACAAAAACAATATATAAAAATATTGTCCGGTACATTTATAAACAATATTTTAATAGTGTACATTTAATATTTTTTACCTTTTGAGGTTTAATTAAAGTGCACCTGTAATTTAAGAAATATATATATAACTAATGAACTTGCAAATAAAACATAATATGTACACTGTCCCTTTATTTATGTTTATTTTGGGCAATAATTCATCCTGTTTGAAGTTGAATAACAAGATAAACCATTTAAAAATACATGTGGAAATATAAAATCAAAAAACGAAAACTGATTGCAAATCTTAACATTTAAACATCTATATATTTGGGCCATTTAATGATGTAATGTTAGAAATAATAGATCATTATTTAATAAAGTCAAATTACTTTAATTTGCGTACAACAAATAACTCAAATATATTCCATTATACTCCGGTAGCTGATTTGCCGGCGTCCAGTATTATTTTATTATCATTTAATTTCTAAATGGACTTATAATTACAGCTTTTACATCTCGGCTCAAAATCAGTAATGGCTCTGTCCAGAACAGCACACTTGATGAGTGTTTACTATTGTGCTTTTCCATTATAGAGACACTATTTCCTGTCTGATACTGTAAAGCTGCATCTTTATTGGTAAAAGCGCTATATACATACAGGTGACTTGGCTAGACTTTGCTAACGTGTGCACAAGAACACAATGTCCAAGCAAAGAGCACTTACTCAAGCATCGATAACCAAAAGTACACAAGCTTCAATAAGTGAAGTTACTCAAACTCATCTGACCACTAAACCAACCTAACCTACAGCTAAAGGCCGAGTATCACTCTCTCCTCCTTTTCAAGAGACTCTCAGCAGATAAGGATTGAAACTCTATCTCTCTGTTCTATAGGGCCGCTGGTCCTTGGTAATGCATCTCTAATAGGTAAAGAGCTGAGAAAGAGGAAGCAGGGGCCCCGTTTCTGTTTTACTCAGCGGATCCCATGCAGACGCTCTCAAATACCTCGCTCTAAATTCATTTAGGACCACTTTCGGTCAACGGCCAGCTAATAAACTGCTGGTAAATGTTGCTAAGTTTAAAAGCCTCTATTAAAATCCACCACGGACCCAGAGCCAATCAATGAGGGTGAAATCCTCCAGTGCAGCTCGCTCGCGGATCTTTGAATTGATATATTCAGGGTGTGAAGTGATTCGGTTACAGGCGGATGAGAATATGTTTTCCGTTAAGAGGCGGCATGAAAATAAAGTTTTAGACAGACCTGAGAGACACAAAGAGAGATGAGAGAGAAGGCTAAGAGGGGAAAGAGTACGCCAGCGGCCTGGCCTGGGGTAGGTGCCGTGTAGACTGGGGTTCAATTGGGATCTGTTATGTGGGGGGGCTCTATGCTATTGGGCTTTATAAATATATAAATATATATACACACTGTCAGAACATGTATTATCTACTATTTCCGCTATTTAACACTTACTCTAAATGTAATAAATAATCAAATCAGAGTACTATTTGCATTTTGACGTTTACATTGTTATTTTTGGTAATAGATGTTTTAATCATGTTACTTGTCTGGCGTTAATGAAGCATTAATGTCAAGTCCTGGAGTCAGCCCTGGACACCCCGGCCCAATTTAATTCCTGCTTGTAGAGAAAACCAAGAGAGAAGGAAGCCGAGAGGTGGAGAGCACTTCAGGTCTCCTCCTGAGAGCATGAAGCATCCCTGATTACACTGGAATAAGAGGCCAGAAACACACACACACACACACGTGTTGGTTTTTGTGATTTATGGGGTCTCTTCATAGGTGTAATGGTGTTTCTACTGTACAGACTGTATGTGGTATTGTCCTACACTGACCCTACACCTAAACCTACCCCTTACAGGAAACTACAGGCGTTTTTATTACTTTATCCAATTTAGTATGTTTTTTAATCCCTCTGATTCCCGGGGACACTGAAAATGTTCTCATAAATCACACTCATATTGTAATACCTGTGTCATACCCATGCCATTATACAAATGTGTGTCCTCATAAACCACATAAACACACACCGATGCGAATCCAAATGAAATGGTTACCTTCCTTCAATACTCCAGGACACACGATCCTTTCAATCAATGCACATCATGTATGAGCTGATATACAATCCAGGCCCAGACTAACGGAGCGCTGCAGATTAAGCAGGACAGCCCTGAGCACAGCTTAACCAGCACAATAACCACACACACAATACTGCGAGGGGAACCCCGAGAACACAACAATACAAGTGCTCACGCAGCGTCACAAGAACAACAGCCATGAGACAAACACCTACACACACAGCGAGTGTTTTAATGCTAAGCCTGCGTTATTAATTAAATAAAAGCTCCCGGAGGGTGGATTGTGTGAATTTAATCAGCACACATTCAATAAGAGCATCAGGAGCCTGGATGGGCAGACAGACAGAGAGAGGGTTCGACGCGCTGCATGCACTCTGTAAGCGTGCGGAATGATGCAAAACAACCAAACTAGATCATATTATAATCAAGCGAGTGAGGAAAGTAGATTGCATTATAATAAAGGACACTGCAAGCAAGCTAAGCAACAAAACTAGACTGCATTCATTATAATTAAAGCAGTCTGGATGGCATCTGAGGGCTGATTCAATTAAAACTAAAATCAATACTTTTAAATCTTAAGAGCCAGTAAATTTCAGCATCACAATATTATAATGTATAACGTATGTATAATAAACAACATTCATTACACAAGTTATGGATTCTTAATTCTTTGCCACAAATTTTGTGTGTATTTGTATTTATATTTACATAATAACTATACACAGTATGCACACATACATTATGTAAACAAAAACTTCTATTCTGGATGTAATGACAGTGCTTTTCAGTGTAACCCTATTTTTGACAATGCAAAGAAAACAGGAATATTAAAAAAAAATAAAAAATACAAATAAAAATAAATAAAAGGGTGAAGATGGTAATATAGACAGATTCATTCAGAATTTACATTCTGGCCAATTATGTTCCAAGTAAAAACAATACATCTACATGCATGCACGGATTCCAGTTCTGACAGCATCATTCAGACAGGTTTAGCAGGTGAGTGTATTGAGACGAACGGGAATGCTGACGGATGGCTCTGTCCAGGAATCACAGATGTTCATGATGTCGTGACACTGCTACTATCGTGCTGCCATTATGATTAACAAGAGAAGCTGCGCCGCAAACACCCATCTATGAAGCAGTGATGTTAGACGGTGTGTTTGTGGGAAGAAGGGAAAAGAGGAAGGTATCCGCGGGACCAGGTCTGTTTCTCCCACCCGTCTTGCTCCATTATCCGTCAGCCTCTTTTAAAGGGATGCTTTATTGATTTTCTCATGCGCGGTGGAGCCATGGCTTTCCAAGGGGTTTTCTCCGTCTCTCTCGAGCTCTACGTCTGCTATACAATCATAATAAAAAGAGTTTTTCTCTCTATAGCTGCTGCTTTTTTTTGTTTTTTTTTGTGAGAGGGAACTTTGCTTAATAGGCGCAAAAAATAAGCTCCTAGATAAACTGTTCCATGTGTGCTGGAGAGGTGAGAGAGAGCGAGAGAGAAGGCAGCACGTGGAAGGGGTCTATTACAGACACACAGGAGCACTCCGCATGAGGATCCAGGAGAAAAAAAGACTCACTGGAGGGAAAAGAGATGGAGAGAGGAGCAGAAAGAGAAGGAGTGACTGAGGAGATTGATGTTGTATTTGCTGTCTGCTGGTTCTCCGTTATCTCTGTTTCTCAGGTCCGGCGTTTATGGGTGCTCCCATGCTCTGCTCCTCTATCTTCGCCTCTCTCTTGCCTCTTCTGGAAAGAAATTCTCTCTTTTCCTCAATTTCCATTTATAGTACTTTACATACTATATTTCCCAACCATCAGTTTCAAAAAGAGAGGAGAGCAATAAAATAAAATATTAGAGAAATGCTAAATAAAATTGTATTAAATTTACATAAATAAAAAGCAATAAAGAAATGCTAAGTTTAACATCATATGTCTAGTTCACTGACAAATATAAATTCGGACTATAAATAACATTTATTTTTAAATACATAATTATATATTTGATAAAAGTTAGTGCTGTTAAACAATTATTCACGATTAATCACATTCAAAATAAAGGTTTTTCTTTACATATGTGTTTGTACTGTGTTTATTTATTATGTATATATATATATATATATATATATATACACACGCAGAGTATACATTTTGAATGTATTTATATGTAAATTCATTTATATGTTTATTTTCTTATATTTGATATATTTAATATATAAACATGGGATATTTTATTAAAACATTTTTATTCTTATTAAAATATCCATGCATGTGTTTGTATTTATATATATACATAACAAATATACAAAGTACACCAAGTATATTATGTAAAAGAAATGTTTTATTTTAGATGCAATAAATTGTTTAACAGCACTAATAAAAATACAACAAAATATAAAATGCTTCACATACTGTATTGCCAAAGCATTAATATGAAAGCTTTAAATAATAAAAGGATGAGTACTTTACATAATATATATCGCCAGTGCATCAATTTGAAAAACAGGTAGAAAAATGGAAACAATAAAATAAATCATTAAAAAAAATTGTAATTAAATATTAGATATAAGTTAAATAAAATATTCCATATTTAATCAAATTTAAATAAATGAAAATAAATATTTAAAGACTAAATCTAGTATCCTTTATAGTTCCCCTAAAACTATAAATATTGATAAAAACACAATAACATTTATTGTTAAATACATAAATAAATCTAGATTTTTAATCTAGATTAAAATAAAAAGAATCAATGCCCACCCCTAAAATATATATAATAAAATAAACATTTAAAAATAAAATAAAAAGAAAGACAGAAGGAAATCATAATAAAGGAACAATTCAAACAAAACAAAATTCTGTCATTATTTGCACACGCATGTGTCACTATATACGACTTTTTGAGGAATACCCAGGCCACTTTTTTCCATACAGTGAATAAAAACTGGGGCTGTCAAACTCCAAAATGACAGAAAGCACCATAAAAGTATCCCGTTCCATGGAAGAATAAAGTCATACAGGTTTGGAACGACGAATAAATAATGACAGATTTGATTCATTTCTGGCTGAACTATTGCTTTAAGACTCCTCCGCCGCACAGACAAGTTCAGTATGATGATCGAAGTGGTTTCTGAGGGAGTGCGGCTGAAATATGAATTTCGCAGATGCATAACTATCCTCCCCCGGTAGCATTTGCATTTGATCTCTCTCTTTGTTGCCATTTTCTATCAGCGCTCTGCACTGCTCTCTCTCTTCTGAGCAGCAGGAGGTGTTCAGTGTGTAGCGAACAGGGGTTAAAGGTCATCCAGCAGAAGATGAGAGAGGGTGAGGGGCTAAGCGTTTGCACAGGGTCTAGTGCTCCAACAGCCTTGCTATTTATTTATTACAATTCATTTGAAAGTGACCATGTACTACTGTAACATAAATGTTTGCATTTTAGCCAAAGGCATTTTTTTGCCAACTAATCACTAACATAAAAACATAAAACAGCAAACACGTGCAATAAAACATGCACATCCTATCAGAGCCAGAATAAAACAATAAAAAATATTGTCCAGTTAAATCCCAATCATGTCAATGCTTACAGAATTAAGTTGATTTTCATTTAAAAAGATCAATAGATGTGCACATCCTTATGTTTTCTGGTAATAGTAAAAGATATGATAACCCAAAGACAGAGAAAAACACAATCACTAGGAAATTATAGTCTAATAGATCTTACAAAGTCTGGAAAGCAAAAATAAAAAGTACAAGTCATAAAAAATTTCCTTCATTTATTTATTTATTTTTCCCAGTAAAGCAGTCAGACCGTTTAAAATCTTAGATACCATACATAAACAATATTATATTTCTCCAAAATCTTACAGTGGTAATGTTGGTTGGATGCTAAATTACGTTTATATTGATATTTTAGAGGTTTAAAAACAAAGTAAATAAATATTGCGGCATGCTACATCAGCGAGAAGACATGTATAATTTGTCTGAGTATTTTAGAGCACTTTATGTGCTTTTTAAAAGTAAGATTTGGATCCAGCGTTTAACCAAACTCTCCGTTTATTGCTTATAAAAACGTCTGCATCAGAAGAACAGTTGCAGGGTCTTGCACATCTGCGGGGATCTGTTTTAGGGATCAAGCTGCAGAAAGAGGCCCAGAGACCTGGTGGAGGGGTGGTCCGCAGTGTTTTGTGGACGTTTCTCTCGAGGGAAGAGGGCTGAGCCCAGCTGTTTCTGCCCTGATGGCAACACACAGCCACTTTTATTGTGTGTGTGAAAGCTGGAGCGCCGGAGTGTTTGTTCCTCTGGTGTTTCCTGCTGCTAACGGTTCAATCTTGAAGTCACACGGGAAGGCATTATGTTAAGAGGCCAAACAATGCCAACATGAGTAAGTATGATGCTTTTTCAAAAGAAAGTGTCCCTTGCATGCATCAGTTGTGTGTGTGGATGAAGGCTGCAATCGCTAAGGCGTTCTAATTGGTTGCTAGTGTGCTGCTATGTAGATTCTTATTAGATATTTGAAGTAGCTATGAGGTTACGAAGCAATCTAATTGAATTGCTTGAATAAAACAACATTGGTTTTAACCATAAAACAACAAACACTGCTGATACTGAACACAAAGCCAGTCATGAGAGTTCATTTCTTTTACAAAAATGAGATGAATTAATAATCTTTCCATTGGTGTTTGTTAGGATAGCACAATATTTGGTCAAAATACGCGTATACGAAAATCTGGAATCTGAGGGTTATTGAGCAAAAGATTGTCCAAGTCCTCAGCAATGCATAATACTGATCAAAAATTAAGTTTTGACATATTTGTGGTAAGAAATGTACAAAATATCTTTACTTGATATCCTAAAGATTTTTTGGCATGAAAAAAAAAAATCTATAATTTGACCCATGAAATGTATTTTTGGCTGTTGCTACAAATATACCTGTGCAAATATACTGCTTTAATGCTCCAGGCTCATAATTATCACTGAATGACATTAGGGTCAGTAAATAATCCTTTTTGGAAAACTATTCCTTTAAATATTAATGCTATTAATCTTAACAAAGCACATAACGCATGTCTATTAGCAACAATTTTTTTGCTTCTTTTTTCATTAAAACTGTAATTTTAAACAGGATGAAGAAAAAAATATTGTTTGTGGTTATATATCAATATGGCTATAAAATAACAATACTAAAAGGCTAATCATTAATATATAGACAAAAAAAAAAGATTATTTTTTTTCCTGTAATATTTCACAGTAAAATATTTTTATAACACATAAAATAATTTTATTTTACATTACAGCTGCAGAAATATTTTTTTTCAAACATTAAACCATTTATTTTGACAAAACCACAGGGAAATAAAATTCTCTAATGCTGATTAGTGCTCCTCACTACAAGTACATGTTCTGCTCTCAAACACGTTTAAAACTCAAACTCACAAACGGTTTGGGATGAATTATATTTTATTTTTAGGTTTACAGGTTTGTTCAAATCCTAGAACCTCGTGAAAGCTGGAACACCCCTGAAACACTTATCACAAACGGGCAGCGTTCACAATCCTGTACCAAACACTCCTTCAAATAGGCCTGAGATTTCCCCGGTCCACCTCTATTGTGTGCAACAATACACTTAAGCAAACACATTTGGCTTTTGGGGAGAAAAAAACACCCATTAATTCCAGGCAAAGGGGGACGCGAAGCACCCAAACCAGATGTGAGCTCAGTAAACAACCTGAGCTCGAGAAGCATTAGGGCAAACATCTGTTAAAAAGTAGAGCGAGGGATGGAAAAGAGCAACGAGGGAGGAGAGAGGCTGCACTTGCTCAAAGCAAAAGCATAAACATGTGACTGCGGTTCAAAATAACATCTCTGCAAACACAATTTCCAAAAGGACATTTAGAAACGACTCACACAAAAGGAAATCTTTGTCCGGCTCTTTTAATGCAATCCGGCTCCGTACCTGTGGCTGCCAGACTTTGAACGGCAAAAAACAAAAATCTGAACCTAATTTTAGGAGGGACTAGAAGAAAAGCCACGCGAACGCAAATGTATATAGTTGCGCTCATACATATACAACAAATGCACAGCTTGAAAAAATCACTGGCAGAGCCCTGCGGGGAAGGACACTGAAATAGCAGATGGTCGATACTGGTCATTTGCTAGCAAACGAGAGGGCCTACGCTCTCCACCTTTCCCCTCCGAGAGGCCTCCATATGCAGCTCGTAAAAGACACGCAAAACTGGCCTGATGGATCCATCTCAGCGCAGGACAAACGAGGCCCGGGCGGAGGAAGCAGAACCAGGTGAGGAGCGCTACCGAAAACAGCCTAATGAACTACGCTGAATGCATTTTAAAGAGACAGTTAGTGAAAAACTTCTGTCGTCATCATTTCCATCATTTATATAATCGTTCCAAACCTGTATGAAGTGTTTTCTGTCCAGTGTTGGTTCGGACCCCACTGATTTTCATTGTAAAGATGGTCTTTCAAATGTCTTTCATCGAATGAATGCAAAACACTTATTGTCTGGTCTGCAGCAATTTTGTTAACTAAAACTAAAACTCTAAAAAATGAAAATGAAGCTGGAAAAAGAAAAAAAAAGCTAGAAAGTACTAAATTCACTGAAATGAAAAGTTAAAATCAATCAATAAAAATAAAAGATACAGAAATATTTAAAGAAATTTAAAAAAATTACAAACTAAAATATAAAAGAAAACAGAAAGGTATTATTATTAAGTATTAAATAGTACTAAAGTATTGTTTAGACATTTTGGCTTGTTGACTAACTGACATAAAATATTCAGCCGAGGACTAAAAATGTAAAATAAAATACAAAAATATATAAAATACTTCAAAAATAATACAAAAAAAAAGGACAAACTAAAATAAAATCGGTATAAAATAAATAAATAGAAAAAATAAAATAAATATTTTAATTAAACTGGAAAGCACACTCAAATAGAATATAAATAATGCTAAAGTTACAGAAAGATGGTTTTACAGGTTTGAAATGACACACAAGAGTAATTATTAATTATTATTATTAATTTTCAAAAATCATGTTTTAGTGATTTTATTAGCGGTGTTGTTTTTTTGTTATTATTTAATCAAATCTGCAGTTTGTTTGATATTCATTGGAATGCAGGACAAAAAATAAACATGATTTTTGAACATTTGAGTTATTCATCTTTCCAAATGAATTCTTTAAATGATAACAGAATTTTGTTTATCTTACGAAACTTGATTTTTTTATGTCACAGTCAAGTCTGTATCACTTTCACAGCTCTGTGCCGACGTGTTTCTTCATCTCTGGCCCACAGCTGCGCACACACACACACACGCAGCATCGCATCATTCCAGTATGTGTAAACACACTGGGGGATGGTGGAAAGAAGCACTACCCTTAACACAAATGCACACAAGCTGCCCTTCCATCCACACACACATGCAATCTCTTCTCTATTTGCAGCACTGCTCTTAAAACACTCTTCTCCGTCCCTTATCTAAACATCACCCATGTCCATCCCCAGCCCCTGCTGTTTTCACTCACCCGTCCACTCCAGATCACGGTCTGGCCTCCACTGCATGACCTCCCTCCACTTTTACACACTCTTGGAGGACCACCGCTCTCATTACTGATCCAGGTAGAAACAGACAGTCTAACTAGAGGCAGAGAGCGGATGGCATACAGGAGCGCACGCTGATAGAGAATAATGAGGGTTCTGGTCAAAGGGGTCATCGTCAATAACCCAGCAGAGACAGAGGGACAAACAACCCTTGCGCAGGTTTGAATAGAAAACAACTTTATAATAAGCCAGAGAACGGAAGGTGTTACGCCAGATTGATTTCTATTCATCTGGAGTAGAAGCGGTTCAGGGACGCGGTCAGATTGGTTAGAAGCATGCGCTAATTGCACGACGGTGTCCGCAAAACCACACGATCATAACAAGACCCAAGGCCAGAACATTTGCTTTGTGATGTCAGGGATGCAATCTGATAATTCATTCATGTGATATGAGCTCCTGCAGGGGTTGATGGCGACGTACAGGTATTTCTGATTGCTCTGTGCACACGTTGTTGACATCATAGTGCGTTTTTGAATTGGGAATCATGAGCGCAGTTCCAAGGATCCAGTTAATATATCTGACTTATGAACGTATCTTTACAGTGGCATAAAAGGTCAAACTGCAGTCAAACAGATTTTTAAACTCAAGGAGAACACTTATTTTGGAATAAAACACTATAAAAAGGCCTACCTGATTTGAGGTTTTATATTAAACCAGCTTTTTTATCCAGTTTCTTTGAAGTGAATCAAACAAGTCCATTAAGATGAAGTTCATTTTTCTTTTCACTCACCGATCTCTCTTTAAAGAGTCTTGGTTTGAAGAGTTTGTTTTCAACGTTTCATCTTAAACTCTTGATGGCCAGCCCTCATGGTGATGTATTAAACCTTGTGTGTGTGTGCGTGTGATTGAGTTTTAGGTACAATTGACTAAGGAAGGATGTGAGTCCATTGTGGTACAACAATGAGCAGATCTTCCCTCCAGGAGCCCAATTTGACTCTCAATGGGTTTGAGGAACATCTGGGCTGAAGGGGTGACAGTGTATGGGCCCCCAGCAAGCTATTCCCTGCCAAGTGCATTTAATGCGGGAACACTGTCCAGGACAGGCTGGAAACAAACATGAATGGAGCACAATTATACAGTTACCGCTCTCTTCTCCCTGCACTGTTCATTAACAGACAATGACGAGAGTGTATGACAGCCCCACGTCACAATAATAAAGAGCTTTGTTAGAGGCTTCCAGTCTCCTCTGTGCTTACAGACACTGCATGAATCACAACATTATAACGGACAATCGATTGTTCTTGGATGTGATGATACATACTGGCCTTACTATTTCACATACACAAGCTTTAAAATCCTATTCACATGTGCTGGTTTACATACTTCTTCAGTAATGTAATCAAATGTTCAAAGAGCCATGAATAATTCTCGCCATTTCTTTAGTAGTTTGATTGACAGTAATGACAGACAGCAGCAGGTACAGAATGCACAGATCTAATATAATGACTAACATTACATTAGGCTACTTTTCAAACTGTTTATGTTCACTTAACACATAACTGACCTATGTTTAGTGAAACCGGCCCCTATAGTGTTTTTGGGGCCCTACACAGCATGCGTACTTTGCATATAGGCAGGATCGGATATGCATATATTTACAGTATGTGATCCCTCACAAAATCTCAAAATTATTCAATTATTCACCATCAGTCCAAAGTCTACAAATGATTGATCCATGCAGTAACAGCGAACGGTAAACGAAGGGGTCAAGCATCCGAAAAGTATCACAGAAGTTGTCCTTTGAACAAAATTCTAGATTTATCCGATTAACAGGCCAGTATTTTAAGTTTAAAAAAATTCTTTCATCCATCCTGGTGCTCAAATACACGTTCATAAGAAAGCTAATCTAGTCTGGCCTGATTCTGCACTTACCAACTTGCTGATAACAGATCAATCGAGTGAACTTATCACTTATATTTCTGTCCCTACTCACAGAACTGCTAGAATCCTCTAGATATCGCCCACTTTTAAGGCAACTTTAAATCAGTCTCTGTATTGTAAATGCATGGAAAACATCAGGACATACACAGGTCTCATTTTGTGTTATAGAGTGGAAAGTGAACCTTAAGTGCTTGGAACACAAAGGTGAGAAAATAATGACATCATCTCTTTATACTTAGGTTAACTGTCCCTTTGACCATTTCTCTGAGCGCCCAGCCTATAAACACCAGTGTCCACGCCATGCTGTAATTACTGTAATCTCCAGTATGCAGTGCGCACTTATTTTATTACAGGCGAGCAGTCACAAAAAAAGAAGGAAAATAAGGAAAACGCGTTCTGCTTGTGTCACAGCACAAAAACATCTGCTGGTGGTTTTCAACATCACGTATAATTTCCACATGCTCTTCACATAGTACCCGTGTCGCTATATAGACGCTAATTTTTTTGTCAATATTCCCTCAGAGATAATCGTTTTATTGTCCTGTGAACGTGGCAGGAACGATGCAGCTGCACTGTAAGAAAAAAAAAAAGTGCTGATGTTGTGCTTCAAATATATAAATGCCATTACATACTCAATAAAGCGTCAGCGTTACTCACACACTCAGTCTGGCACTTGAAGATTTCAGTCTTTTGTTTGTTTGCGCGTCGCGAATGTGTGCAATTAAAACCGCACTGCGTTTGCGCCAAGTTATATTCGCCAAAGTGACACAAACTGACACGGACATCAACGCCAGTCCTCTTTTGTTGGGATTTTAAACTTGTCTAAACAATACGGCAACAGTTGGAGCTCCGCCGAGTGAATGACTGACTGACTTAATGACGGTATCAAATATCCTTTCCACCCCCAACGCTTTTTACAATAAAAGCGTTTTTGAAAAATAAACTAAAACACACAGGCTATGTTACGCTGTGACGTCAATTTATAACACTGCAATAACAGAACACCGCAATAATACAGTTGCATTTGTATTGGAGGCGTCAAACTTACCTCTGGCGAGTCGGTGCGTAACGCTCAAGGCGGTCAGCGCGTCCAGAAACGCATGCAAACGCACACAGCGCTCGGTCTTACAAGAGCACCATTTCAAAACGAGGCCAACAAATCCCACATTTCCCAAAGAAAGACTCAGCTCCTTGTGTTTTCCAGCATGCTCTCTTTCTTGACGCCTATAGGAGAGCGAGCGAGCGAGCGGCGCGATGGTCGGTGTCGGTTTACGCAGCGGAACTCTCTCCGTTCACTCCCTTTGTAGTAGTTCTAGAGAGGGAGGGTGCATTAAACCCGTCCAGATCCACTTCTTCAAAGCGGTTCCCCTCCGTTTTAGCAACTTGAACCCCGCGCCCAGTTAACGGAAAGCTCTGAGAGAGACAAAGGTGCTCCGCGCAGCTCCGGCTCGCCACACACACTGCGCCGGAGATATACTGCCTCCTGATGGGTATCGCTAAAGCGATGAGGCGGATCGGTGGCTCACAAAAGCAGTACAAATACAGGTCTCCGCCCCAAACTCCCCTGTCCTGTACGGGAACGGGGCCGGAACACCGGAACATCATCATAATCAGACGGAGTGAAGCATTTGTCATTCTCTAATGCACTTCTGCGATGGAGCCTACTACATTATTGTAATGACTTTTTCTAACACTTTACAGTATTAAAGTGAATGACACATTAT
>JAUMHP010000046.1:456657-467168 GCA_032361065.1 Enteromius trimaculatus
TAGTTAAGCTACATTCAATGTAGAGTAACTGAGTAACTTAGCTCACTACATTTTCTAAGTAGCTTGCCCAACACTGTATATATATATATATAAATTACGGTAGTTGAATCTGCCTGCTACATCTTGTGTTTTATTGACAGATGGTAGGTTTTGGGGCAGGAGTTGGGTTATGTGCTCATAAATGTGGAAATAATGTAAGAAAAACTTATGGCGTCAGCATTTTGACGCTAAGGGTTTCCTATTTAAAACAATGGAGGACCCTTCATGTCGAAAAATGATGCTAAAGGTTACCCTGAGCTTTAAAAAGCCACACCTCAATATGTGACGAGTTCGGGTAAGACTGTTTTTTAAGCTAGATGCATGCTGTTTTCTCATTTAAAGCTAGTTTATGTTTTGTTTGTGTCAGAAAAGGACTTCTTCTTCTCTATTGCTGGAAAGCGCTGTATAAGAGGGTGACGTGTGCTGTGGTGTTTTGTTTGTCGTGGTCATTCCTTTTGTCACCTTTATATTTTGTTTCACATCATTCATCAAAATAACCTGCGCTGTCTCGAGGCTGTGCTTCAACGCTGAAGTCTAATAAGTGTAATCCTAAGGTCTCCGAGCAGCCAAACATATCCTGGAGCCAGACTGCTTTTATTACATTTCACAGTGAAATTGGATTTTGTTTCAAAAGTCAGCTTTGTGCTCGCTTGGATTGACTGAAGATGTTTGTGTGATGCTGTGAAGCAATGTACAGCGCTGCGTAAAAACGTCCTGTGCGTGTATTGAACTCATCATGTGACACGTTCAGAAGACGGGCATGCGATATAGATCTGACTGAATCGCTTTATTGTGGATGTGGGAGACAGCTGAGCCTGTGAAGGTCTAGGAAGTGTGCTCGTGGTGAAACATGACAAGTAACACACCTATATAATAATCATATGCAAGTGGTCATGTTAAGAGTAAAGTAAAGTGTTATGTTTACACCATAATATTGAAGTTATTTTTTATAACATTTTATTTTTTAAACACGTTGTTTCTATATTTGAGCATGATCAGCCCAAGCAGGAATATATGTTTTTAAGTGACAAATGAGAATAAATTCACAATTCAAATCTTTCAATAACTAACTTCAAAGAATGCTTTTTTGTATTTATGTTTAATAAAAAAATAACTTTTTCTATTTTAAAGCATTTATTTCTGTAATGCAAAGTTAATTTTTTTAGCAGCCATTACTAATATACATTGATATACATAATATACATTTGATTTCAGGATTGTTTAACTAATAGAAATTTTTAAAAGAACAACAAGCAATGTCTTTACTTTTGACCAATTCAATGCTTTCATACTAAATAAAATTAGCTACAGTACACATCATAAATGTATCTTCAAAAGGCACCTCTCTAGTGCATTTGCTGTGAGCTCTGATGAAATAATATATCTTGCACAGAAAATATAAACCAAATACCATAAATATATAAGCCAGACACAAATTTGTCTTGTTTTGACATGCATTTATATGGATTTTCTTGAATTTCAATTCAGTTTGTCTACTTGCATTCAAATTCCAATTGCATCCTGTTTTCCTTTCAATCTCATGTTCAGTGAATGAGCATGCCAGCAGATAGCTTCCTCTGAACGTTAAATGCAGACGCCATCTCAGATGCAACTGTTTTGCTAAGCAACAAGAAGACACCTGTGATTCACAGACTGATGGTAATGCGTCCATAATGGGAAAAGTGCTCTATCTGCACATACCATAATCATGTGAATGATGCTCAATCCATGTTTGTGCAAGTGTTTTTTCATGATAACAACAGAAAACACTGTCTTATGTATTCTGGCATTTTCAGCTCAAAGCCTGTAAAGCAACAGAGATGATAGAGAGAGAGAGACAGAGAGAGAGACAGAGAGAGAGAGAAAGACAAAGAAAAGAGAGGAAGAAACTCCTGCTGTGCTTCAAGTCTTTCCGCGTTTGGTCTCAGTTGTGATTCAAAGCCTGCGTGGGGCTCGTGGGCGCCTGCTAATGTGATTTTGCGTACGTTTTTGCGTCACAAATACCGAGCACAAACCAGCCTCTGTTTGTTTATTCACAGATTTAATGACTGAGGATCTGGGGTTCGATCATGTGAGTGTTTAGGGCTGAAGAAAGCACAGGCCGATAAGCAGCGTTTACGTTCTGACTTCCTGCTATACAGACACCAGAGTAAATGACCCGGAAAGCTTGAGACCAACAGAACAGAGCTTTTGTGCTTTTGTGCTCATGTCGGTCCACATCCAAGCCGTAATCACCAGCGAAACCGACTTGGCGAGGCAGCAAAGGCCAGCTCACTTTCCCCAGGTGTGGAGCCATTAGAAAGCATCTGAGCAATCCAGATGTTACACTGCCACCATGTGGTCAGGTTGAGATTTGCAAGGCTTTTTTGTAGCACGCAATGATGCCCTAGTGACAAACTCTGATACAGCCGGGCAACAAGCGCATACAGTAATCCAATACGCCCACAAATCCATTAAAAAAAGCCCCTCCGTGGCATGATAGATAAAAGCTGAATGCATGCCCAGTCACAAGCGTTTTGCTTTTCCTTAAATCAAAATAGGCTCAACTCGCCTTGGATAGGATCCAAGTGCAATCACTCCCTATATATCCAAGCCCTTCGGCCAAACAAGACACCGTCATTGCGGTATTAATGCAGTGGAAATAAATGAACAACCTGTTGATGCGAAATCAGCTGCTTTTAATGAAACTCTGATCGCGCTGAGTGACCTAAAATAAAAACGTCACACAAATGACAGACATCGAATCAGGGCGATGTAATAAAAATGATAAATAATTCATGCACTGCCCCTGTGTCTTACACAAATACAGCTCAGGCAAGCTCATGCCAAACTGTCTGCTAAACACTAATCCTGAGAGGCATGAAAAATGCGGGCTTAAATTATTTTAAAAGCACGTCAGGATCAATATTCACTGCGTGTTGTGGTCTATCGCAGCCTACGGTTCTCAAATTACATTTCAGCATCTAACAGCATGATTCCGTGCTGCAATAAAGCACAAGCATTATAGCTCATCATAAGACGCCGGTGTTTGGCTTCCACTCTGTGACAGTGATTAATCCCTGTGTTTTGTATTATTTGTATTTTTTTTATCGTCGTGTCTGTCTTTCAGCGACAGAGCTGCGATGTGTAGCACGTTGCTCTGTCCTGAAGCCTCGGGCTAACACACAGTGTTTCTGTCCTTGCCCCAGGCCTCTTTTCAAATAGCTCCCAGTGTTACTCCACACGTGCCTAGTCTGAGAATGAAGAATATTAAATAAACAAATACATTATAAAAATGATTTTTTTTTTAGTATATGCTACTATTTATAAAATATGGTCCAACTTTATATTGTGTTTATATAAGTGTCCCTAATACTTGTGTACACAGTGACTAGACATGTATGTAGTATGTAACCATAGTGTAAGTACACATTGCTACATCTACAGCTGTAATATTTCTGTAACTTCACACATGTAACACTCCTCAGAATGGTGTGTGTGTGTGTGTGAATACAAATATGTAACAGGACATTGGTAACAACACTTTTTTCACTTCACTAAGTAGTCATGTAACAGGGATTACATTACATGCTATATTTTGTTATGTATAAGAGTATCTGGAACAGGGGGTGATCAGGGTAGGTGTAGGGGCATGTAAAGTGGGTGGAGTTGGTGCACCTCTGTAATGGCAGTGTATATACATGGTAACTCCTCAGGAACTGCCCACTTAATATAAAGTGTAACATTCTGTTTGCTCTGTTACACATTTGTACTTTCATTACCAAAAAGTGTTGTTACCAATGTCCTGTTACACATTTGTGCTTACACACACCATTCTGAGGGGTGTTACATGTGTGTAGGTTACAGCTATACGTAGCAATGTGTACTTACACTGTGGTTACATACTACACACACATCTAGTTACTTAATATAAAGTGGGACCTAAAATATAAATAAATTAACAAAGATATTTAAATCTGTAAACTTTTATTACACTTATATAAAAGGTTAGGTTGAGTAAGAAGACAGCTCTGGGGAAAAAGCTGTTCCTCAGTCTGCTGGTTCTAGTCCGGGGTTACCTGAAGCGTCTGCCTGAAGGCAGGAGAGAAAACAGTCTGGGCGGGGTGAGAGGAGTCCTTGAGAACACTGTGTGCTCGACGCAGACAGTGCTTCTTCTGGATGTCCTCAGTGGATGGAAGTGGAGACCCTGTGATGCGCTGGGCAGTTTTCACCACCCGCTGCAGCACCTTACGCTCCGCAGCAGAGCAGCTCCCGTACCACACTGAGACACAGTTAGTTAGGATGCTCTCTGTTGTAGAGCGGTAGAAGTTCGCCAGGATGGCTGAGGACAGGTGGTTCTTCTTTAGTGTTCTCAAGAAGAAGAGGCGCTGGTGAGCCTTCTTGACCAGGCTGGAGGTGTTGGTGGTCCAGGACAGGTCCTCAGAGATGTGGATCCCCAGGAACTTGAAGGATGAAAAAGACTCAACGATCATCCCGTTGATGTGGATGGGTTCATGTTCTACCTAAAGTCCTTGGTCTGGTGCTGTTAAGGAGCAGGTTATTTTCTGTGCACCACGTGGCCAGATGCTGGACCTCCTCCCTGTAGGCAGTCTCATCGTTGTTGTTGATGAGACCGATATATATATAACGATATATACATAAATATTGTATTTATACAGTATGGATATTTATAATTATATCATTTATGTCAAATCTACACACACACATAATTTTAATGGTACATGAAGCTCTGTAAAAAATGAATATGTTTATAGTAACAGCAGAAAATTTCAGTATCGCACCCACTCTTCTGCGAGGTCTTTGTCAAAACATCATGAATGCCACCTTGCTTGGGGGTGGACTGATGGGTTTTATTTGTTCAGTGCATTTGACAAACATGTGTAGCAATTATCATCTCATGCCAGATGGGTGTGCGTTGTGCCTAAACAGCCATCATTTCTTTTTCCCCATCACAGCAACCCTGTTACCATGGCAACAAATCCACGGCAACAGCTGCAGCTGCAGGGTCTCGCTGCGAGAAGGAATCCGTCTCACTCCAGCCCGCTTTAAAGTCATTTCTCCTCGTTATGTTTGCAACTACAAAGACAAGATTCCCCCAAAGATGCTGTTTACTCAGTTAGCTGGCCTCTCGTGTCATATTCTTTTCGGAACGTGTTGGACAGCGCTGCAGCCCCGAGCCCAGGCGCGTGATTGAGCGAGAAGGATCTCACGTTAAACACATTTTCAATTTCACGTCAAAACACGGTGTGGCCAAGTCGGAAGAAAGATACTGATTGCAGTCAGAACGGACAGCCGGTCCATAAATCACTAGACTCTGGCTGGAGAAGAAACAGTCGGATTTCAGATTCTAGACAACGATGCAGTGATTTATGGGTATTCAGAAGATAGTTATTCTGGCCAGTGAGCAGATCTCATTCATTGTGGATGAGTGAGCTGACAACAGCGAGAGAGATCTGTTCGCCTTATTAAACAATCCCAGGTGTAGGATATCAATACTCTCAATGTGTTACACAAGCATAACACCCGAACAGAAATGCAAATCGAAATACATCTAATAATATAATATACAGAATATACAATGAATTCAGTTTACCATATGGACACAAAATATTACCGATGCAAATTAAATAGCATGCCATGACTTCTATAATATATTCATTTAGCGGAAACGTTTAAACAAAAAACTTAATCTAAATCTACAAAAGTTCAGCAAGAAGTCAGTTTTTATTTTTGAAGAAAATTAATATTTAGTCGGCAAGGATCTTAAAAAAGATTTCTATTTCTTTTTATATTTCTTTTTAAATTCTATTCTAATTCTATTTTAAAGTTCTATTCATCAAAAAAAAAATATATGGGCAAACTAACTGTTTTCAACAGACTATGATAATAATGATAATAATAATACATTATCGTATTAGAATGATTTCAGAAGGATCATGTGATTGGAGTAATGATGCTGAAAAATTAATAATAGGAATAAATTACAGGTAAAATATATTAAAATAGAAAAAATTATTTTAAAGTGTAATAATATTTAATAATACCGCGGTTATTACTTAAAAATGCAGGCATGAACCTAAGAGACTTTTTATATTCTTACTGACACCCAAATGTATGAAATGTAATGCACACAAAGAAATAAATGGCACAATCATGACACAATTTAATAGATCACCTACTGTATAACATTTTTAACCACCACATTAACAAATATTTCTGAAATCATTAAACAAATGAAAAATTAGAAATATATATATATATATATATATATATATATATATTGTTGATGTTGTTGTTTTTTTGCATAATATACTGCAGGTTTAACTTATTTATTTATGAATTTATTATTGTACTGATGCACCTCATGTTCCCTTTCAAAATCAGCTGAATCTATCCATCCATATCCATTTATATACTCCTATGACAAAATAAGTTAAGCAGGAAAAACAAAAACAAACAAAGTTATGTCGGGTCGCTTCAAAAATATGCCTCATGCAATCTGTAAATACATTATCTAGTTTTGCTTAAGTACATTTATTTCTCTAAATCCATGTAAGATCACTGGGTTTGTTATTTATCTCACAATATCTGAAAGGTCAGCAGTCACTGCTGTCTCATAGACATCTAGTTTGTGTGTTTTAGCCTCAAAAATGAACCTTATCATCAAATTTGAAAGCAATCTGATGTGTGTGTAATTCTAAGACCGCAGCATTGTTCTGGGGACGGGACTGATCTTCATCATGTCAGTCGTCAGGTGGATCTTGTTCACCAAAGGGAAGGTGCTGCTGGGCTTCCCACAGCAGGTGCTCTTGTTCCAGCCTGCGATGAGTGACGAGAGCCGTCCTCCAGCGGAAGATGGTCCTCTCCTCCCTGTTCCTCTGCTCCATTCATGATCTGTCCATCAAGCTCAGTGTGTGTGTATAAAATACTGAGGAGGCTGCTGATTGGCCAGTCCCACAGCAGATAAAAGAAGGGGGCTTATTAAAACTGTCAATAGCATTGTCCTGAAGAATGCTTTGAGAAGACTGATATTCATTAGAGGAATTCCACTGTGCTTGAGTGATGGCTGATGAGAAGGGCTTGGTGTATGGGTGTATTCAGTTTTTTAAGAGAAATACTAAGGATTTTTTTTATTTATTTTGATTTTAATTTTTTGCATTTTCATTTCATGGGCGAAATGTCTAAGTTAAGTAATAAGGTTTAATATTCCTGACCCTTTCTGCCAACAACCAAACAGTTAATAATTCATGTTTATGTTCTGTTAAAAACTAACAAACAAATAAATAAATGGTTTCCATTCAATTGTTAAAGATGAAATCATCGAGTGTTTTTGGGAAACAGATTTAGATTGACATTCTATTCATTCATTATATATATATATATATATATTTATCAATAACGTATTTGCAAAATAAATACTTTTTTAAAAAGGTATATAAAAATGTTATTTAATTATTTAAATATATTAGATATTTAGACAGATATTTATGTTTTGCACGCAGTATCTGGAATCTTTTTAATGTCAGTTTGAAGAGGAAAAAAAAATGCATTTTACTTTTTTAAAGTGCATTTTAAAGTTTTAAAAGTTAATTTAAAACATTAGGGAAAAACATTAGTGCTGAAAGCTGCACAATTCTGGTCTCTTGCAAACCTCAAACGTACCAGCAGATGGAAATCTTTCCTCCCCGACATCCCTAATCTCTCCTTCAGACGTCTGGAGACGCACACCCGGCTTGTGTTTGTTTGTTTTGTAAGAGTCAGTGCCAGCATCAGGACTCTGTTTGTCTGCTTGTTTACAAGCTAGAATGCAATTGAGCCGGCAAAAGCAAACGAAACGCTTTTGTCAGCAAGGTCTAGACACCGGAGACGTAAGAGATCAACGATGCAATCTGATCTTTTATTTTCCAAGTAAGACACGGCCTTTAACAAACGATCGATGCACATCGATTGGGCCTCACGTTATTTGTTGGAAAGATGCATGCAACTGATTGCACCGCAAACAAATAACGGTGCGATGGAAAGCTGAATCAGCACGAAGTCCCATTCATTCATATCTGTCTCTCACACTCTCTCCGGTTCCTGGCATGAGATATTCATCTCTGCGCTGTGACGAAACCCAGACATGTCTTGTGTATTTATACATTCTTCGCAGAGCTAGAGGTGATGTAGAAGCTTGCTGTATACCTGGCCTGGTCCGAACACACAGGCCCATCCAGAGAGGTCTATCTCGGTTTGCTCTGGCTCTGACTTTGATGAATGGACCTCTGGATCCAAAGCACCAGATTGGAGGGAGGTGATGTCTGCTCCAGGAGAACACAGGCGCTCTGTCTGAGCCCAGCACAGGTTTCCGGCCTTGATTAATTGAGCCGAGACGGCTCGTTCTCCCTGACCTCGTATTATCTCTGCTGAAGAAGAGGAAAACTGAAGAGTCTCATAAGAGCTGATTCAGTGTTATGGTTCATCCAAAAATGAATACTCCGTCATCATTTAGTCGCGCTCCAAAAGCAGTTACAAACTTTCTTTTGTTTTGTTGTTTCTGAAGAACATCCTAGCCACTATTTTCAATAAAATGAAGGTAAACGAGGCTGTCAAAGAGACACAAAAACATTCATAAATGTGGTCCACCCAAGTCTTGATAGTCATATGATGAGGTCTGTAATAAAGCAAGAGTCAATTCCATAAGAGCTAGAAGCAACAGTCATATGACTATACTATTATACTATACTATGTTACTTTTAGAGTTCTTTTTAGGGCATTTTTTCACCTGACAGACCCTTTTAAGAGTGTAGGCCTGTACAGTGTAAGGAATCCTCTTGATCCAGCAAGGCCTATTTTTAAGCTGATTCACTTAAAATTGACTGCAGTTTTTTCCAGCTGTCATGACGATGTTGCAAAACCCAAGAAACTTCCAGATTGGACATTTGCCTTGTTTCTGGCGTCAGAAACGGCCCAGCATGGCTGTGAGCCAGAGAGCAGTCAGCTCTCTTCTCTTCTACAGACTGACAGCTGCCTTGATCCGGTCAGAAAGCTTGACAGCAACGATATTTACTTTCTGCAGCGCAAGAGGCTTTCAGAAATCCTCTATGAAAACATTACAGAAGTTCAGGAGAAGTGTGATGTCATTTCTGGGACAGAGAAAATTGAAAGAGTAATTATTTTATATGATTTTAGGCAGTGCATTAAGTTTAATTTGCCCCCTGCAGGTTTTAAAAGCAATTCACATCCAATTTAATTAGCTTCATTTCAGTTCATTTAGAGCTGTAACTATACTGCGCTGCAATTTTCAATAACTCAGCTCCGCCTGTGAATGAAAATGAAGCTTTTGACTTTTTAATAGAAAATTAAATAGCCTTTTAAATGGTTCTCATCATCTTCACATTCAACCCCAGTCTTCTGGATCCAGGCAGGAGGTGTGGTTTAAAAGCGCAGGGATTTATAGGGTTTAGCAAAGTTAAGAACAGCGGCCTCCTTCAGACTCGCTCAGGTCTATCAGCGGCTGACGGTGGCCCACCGCTAGCTAATCAAACCAGTGCTATCCTCCCGGAGTGACATTAGCTTTGTCTCCTCGCCGTGATGGATGGGCTGTGGCTGGAGCATTGTCCACTCAACCTGAGTGTCCTGACCACTGACCCTGTGATCTTTATCAGGCCGTCCAGTCAATCAGAAAAGCACTGACCGCTGCTGAAGAATGGACTGCTGTGTGACACGAGGTCATGGTAATCAAATCGTTCCAAGAACTAAAGCAGCATGGTCATTTATTCAGTTTTCAATAAGTAATGTGCATTTCATTTACATTTAGTAATGATACTGACAGCCTTCAGGAACATCTCTCTTCTATACTGACAAACTGGCACTGATAGTGAAACACACACACACACACACACACACACACACGACAAGCATCTGGGTAATATAATCCCGGAGAGAAATAAAACATTATAATGATATAATATTAGTTGCTTATTAGTATTCATATTACTAGAATATCAGCCAGTTATGAGTGCTAATTAAACACAAATTAATGCCTACAACAAGCCAATACAATAATAAACTAACAACTACCTTACTAACTATTAATAAGCAGCAAATCAGAAAGGTATTAAGGGAAAAAGTCTTTAATAGTGAATACTGTAAGTGTCATCTATTCTAAAGTGTTACCAATATTTCAATATTAAAAGTTATATATATATATTGTGATTAATCACATCAAACATAAAAGTTTGTGTTTACATTATATATATATATATATATATGTGTGTGTGTGTGTGTACTGTCCATATGTGTTATGTATGTAAAAATACATGCAGTATATATTTTTTAAAAAGATTTGTCATATTTCTACATGTATTCGGGTTCTTATATTAAACATAACATATTTTGTTTGTATTATACATAATAAATATGCACAGCATATACATATACAATAATATATATATATATATATATATATGCACACACATTAATGTATTAAT
>JAUMHP010000046.1:557934-571175 GCA_032361065.1 Enteromius trimaculatus
ACCGTATGGGCAAATACAGAGATGTGTGCTGATCGCTTCAAGGCAAAGATCCGAGATGAGTGAGAAAAAAACAACAGCAAGACTGTCTGCTAAGGTCATGCGGTGACCTCACTCTGAGCAATGACTAAACGCAGGAGAGAGCTGGGAGTGAAAGAAAGGATTTTGCACATGCATCTGTGCAATCTGTTCCATTTAAAGGATTGATGTGTGTGAGATTTTGTTTGGGTGATTTTTGAATTTGCAATGTTCAAGAAATGGGAAATTAATAACAACTGAGTAGCTAATATTTAAAAGCAACATTGGCAGTTACCTTCTCTCTGTTTTTTTTTTAACTCACCACTTCATTCCTGAAAGATTCATGTTTTTATTTATTTATTTATTTATTATTTTATTACGTCAAGGGGTTGCACAAAATAAATTAATCTAAATCCAGATATATTTATTAAATTGAGTGAATTTATATTTTATGAGTTGAGTTTACTTATATTTTATACATTGAGTTTATTAATCTCTTTCAGTAATTCAGATTAATTATATTAATAATTTTAGATAAACTATTTTGACTATAATTTACTCAAATTTATTGAGCAACCAGATCATTTGTGTTCTTTTAAAATTATTATTTTTTTTAAATCAACTGAACAGTTTGTTGAATAATTTTTTTGAGTGTACCGAAAATGCAGAGCTGGATGCAGCATTCAAACGAGTGCATCACGTTCAATCCCCCCGCTCTGCACATGCGCAGACCGCACAGTATATGGAAATTAAATGAAACGTATTTTTTTTCTAATTACTTTTAATTGAATGAAATGAACTTGTTTGAAACAAGGGTGGTGAATTTGAAAATTAATAATAAAAAATAAGTAGGATTAAATAACATTAAAATCAGTGAAATTAACCAGATAAAAAACATGTAACATTTACAAGGGGTCAGAATCTTTTTTTTTCAGTGTACATGCATGCAAGGTGAAAAAACGCTTTTGTTTTCTCAAAAGATGTATTTAATATCACTTCCTTTTCCAGCGATTCTCAAACGATTCTTTTGAAGCAGTTCTAAGATTCAGTGTCTCTAAACCCCTCCTTTCTATGAGCCTACTCTGCTCTGATTGGTCAGATGGTGCAGAGTGTTGTGATTGGTCTACCACATAAAGCAGTCGTCAGTAAAATGACATGGTTGTGGGTGGGGTCAGGTTGCTCGTGGCCGATGTAGTGCCGAATTTTTACCCCCGGCATGGAGTCAAAAATCGGCACAAAAAAGGCCAACGTATAATTTATTCAAAAATGTTATTCCGTGATGTGTAGCGTTCACAGAATTAGGATTCAAATGACTAAGGACTCATTTAGGCTGAATAGAGTGGATTTTTTATTTTGGGAGACAGTAACTGTAGGCTATTTTCTGTGAACTTTCAGATTTACAACTTTACATTCACATACAGCTATTACACACTGGAATGGCATAGTAGGGACACTTTAAAATAGCCTACATGAATTATATTTTTGTTCTGTGCAAGGCATTGCTGACTGTTTACAATCTCTCAGATGAGGGGAAAAAACCTCCTTATGTGAATTTTTTTCTTCTATTGCACGTCTTTGACCTCAGTGTGTTGCCCTCAATCTAGATAGAAATGAAGTTTTCAGTTTCTCAAGAAGCCCTTAGGCTTTGTGTATTGCTGTGTCTGTTTTGCTCTTACCTGTTGTGGAAGATTACTTTTCGATGTCTGTCTCTGTACTGACTATGTCTCAGTCAGATTTGAACTCTTATATATGGGTGCTCGAAGCAGCGAGCGTACATTCTCAGATTTCTCTGATACATTTAGCAGTGCAGTTACATTCCGATAATGTTGCCCTGACGTTTATGACAGTCTGCTGATTCTATAAGTGATTTTACAGCTGAATGACACTAAAATGCAAAATTCAAAACAGATGTAAATGACACTGGCTATGTGTGCTTGAGCACTTTTTACATTTCAAATTCACATACGCAGCTACTCATAGTCAAAGATGTTGTTGATTACCAAGGAGAAAAGGCTAATTACCCTTCTGTTGAAACAAATGCAAATAGTAAATATATTATAACTAAGCTATTGAATAACTGAATCTTGACAGGGAAGTGGCCAGCAACTGATGAAGAGAAAGTCTTTCTGCGTCTCTGCACGATAAACTGAATTTAACCAGATTCAAAACCAGGGAGTGTGACTTACTGTAGTTCACGAACAAATTATCCTTTTTAATAAATAAAAAAATATATATACAGTACATTGTGGGTACATTATTCTTTTTTTGTTATTAATAAATGATTGAATATTCATATAGACCACAATGTTGTCACAGTAACTAAAACCATAAAAAACTTTAGTGACTTGAAACATAACTAACTTTAATCTAGGTGCAACTCTTCTCGTTTTTATTTAGTTTAACTTGATAATGTTTAAGGTTATCGTTTATTTTGAAAGTCCACTTTAGACATTCTACTAACTACAGGTAGCTTTGTAATAACATGTCAACTAACTGTCGTCATATTGTCATTAATTCACAACTACTAACTCTCAGAGTAGACTAATAAGTTGACATATACTTGTATATGATAGTTTCTGATATTATGTAGTATGTTGTGGACTCATCAAAATAAAGTGTGCAGCAGAAAAAAGTCGATAAAAACTAATAAAATGACAAAAATGCAAAAAAAATAAATAAAGTAAAAACAAAAAGAATATATAAAAATAACATTTCTAAATAATAATAAAAGTTGATGATTCTACACATATTCCACTAAACACAGCAAGGCGAACTGTAAACCATGTAAGCTTTGTCTGTAGTAATCAATATTATGCCACACATGTGTGACTGTAGTCTGAACACAAAACAGATGTGTTGACTTCAACTGAAGCCCTGTGAAATAAGGCTTCATTTCAGATCCATCCTCACGTGAAACATGGGGTCATACCACACATCTCACAGGTGACGGCTAAGACTTTTTAAACCCCAGAATTTAGGGGTCAGAGTTGTGATGCAAATAAGTGGAATGTGTTATTGATTTAAGTCAGGCATTTCAAGGTAGGCTGGCTTTGTTTGATTCAAGAGCAGGAATTCATTCATCACACACTTAATGGGCAACATCAGAGAAGGCTACTTCTTCTTTTCCTCAGGTGCGGAGGCTGTCCTTCAGGGTGCGTGCTCATGACTTTGAGCGTGTCTGTCGTTTCCCAGCCCAGCTATCATTGTCGTGAGTGTGTGTCAGCGTCCCTGCTGGTAATGGCTTTGTGTGTGTAATAAAAGAACTTCTCATACCTGACTGCACTGAAGACGCTCAGCCGATATTTGTTCATGTGTGAGTAATGCAAAATGCTGTTGCGTTTGTTCATGCAAAGTATAATTACAGTGTCAAGGGGTGAAGGACAGAGTCATAACAAGCCATGAAATAACAGTTCTCAGAATCAGTGGAACCAATAGGACAGAATCGAACCTGATCTCAACAGCTCATGCACGCTAATCTGATTGGCCCTAGTACGTCATCCGTCAGTCATTTAAGTCACAAAATTCATTCTTCATTCAAACCTCATTCATTTTCTTTCTTTCTCTCTATCATCTCCCTACATGGCATACTTGTTTTGCCAGAACTTTGGCCTTCAGCAATGGCACACACACATACGGGTTTCCATATGCAAAATGAATTAAAAACAATAAATAATAATATACAAACTGTATTTTATATCCCATAAACCTACAACTTACAGAAAACTTTCTTATATTTTATAAAAAAAAAAGACCCCACAAAATCCAAATATACCGATATTACATTTCCTTTGGGGACATTTGATGTTATATAAAAGTTACAGTCTGTGTGTATATTACTGCTGTCACATGATTAATCGCATCCGCATCCAAAATAAGAGTACATAATATGGTGTCTATTATATATATATATATATATATATACAAAGAAACAAACACATGCATGTACATATTTAAGAAACATGTTATGTTTCACAATACATTCATATATAATATAAAATATAATACTATAAAGGTAATAAATATAAATATATAGAAACACACACACACACACACTTTCAATAGTAAGTCAGTTAATCTGCTGCATGTACACCATTCAAACAAGTAGGTTCTACCACACCTAGCTCTGATATGCACATGATGAGCACGGTTGTTTGCAGCAGTAGATGTGTATTGTTAGGAGGTGTGTGTCTTGTGCTGTGCAGCTGTCTTGTGTGTTGGTGGGATGTATATCTGTTGATGCGCTGAGCAGTAATTCTTGGTACTTGTTCTGCAGCAGCAGTGTAGGCAGATGTAGTCTGTCAAGGCCAAACCTACTAACCTGTCATGTCGTCTAATACTTTAAAATTTATTCATAGGGTTGTCACGAACTATGGCTAGGCCGCCCTGGTGCATGTGTGTGTTTATATACTGGTTTATGTTGCAATAAAAAAAAAACCAATGGGGCAGTACAAGTCTAACATTTATCTTTTTATTTATTTACATTTTAGTCATTAGCAGACACTTTAATCCAAAGCAACTTACAAATGATGGCAATAGAAGCATTTAAAACCAACAAAAGAGTAACAACATGCAAGCACTATGACGAGTCTCAGTGAGCCTAATGCCATACACGTATGCAAGAAAACAGGTAGATAGAATAGAAAGAAAGATAGATTTGAAAGAAAAACTATGAATTAGACAATAAAAATAGAATTGATAGAGAGCTAATGGATAGAGAGTCGGACCTGTAACCCAAAGGATGTGGGTTCGAGTCCCAGGTCCGGCAGGGATTGTGGGTGGTGGGACTCTCTCCACCTTCAATACCACGACTGATGTGAGACCCTTGAGCAAGGCACTGTTCCCCCAGCTGCTCCCCGGGCGCCCCAGCACTGGCTGCCCACTGCTCCGGGTGTGTGTTCACGGTGTGTGTGTGTGCATGGTCACTTCTCACTGCTGTGTGTGTTCACTTGGATGGGTTAAATGCAGAGCACAAATTTCAGTATGGGAAAAACCATACCTTGTCACGTTCTTAGAGTTAGAGGGTCAAATAGTGATGGAAGAAATTTGTTTTTTTTGCAGTTTCTTAAAGATGGCTAAGGATTGAGCTGCTCGGATTGAGTTGGGCAGGTCAATCCACCAGACTGGAACAGTTAATGAAAAGGTCTGTGAAAGTGATTTTGTGCCTCTTTGGGTCGTTCAAGCTCCTAGAGGGCACACATGTCTGAAGCACTGGATTTAGGTAAAGGGGTGCAGAACCAGAAGTGGTTTTAGGCAAACATTAATGCTTTGAATTTTATTCAAGCAGCTTTTGGTAGACAGTGCAAATTAATGAACTTGTGTGATGTGCATTCTTTTCAGCTCACCAAGGATTCATCTTGCAGCTGCATTGATGGAATTGGCTGGAAGACCTGCCAAGAGAGCACTGCAATAGTCAAGTATGAACAAAACAAGAGCCGATAAGGAGTTGTGTTGCATGTTCTGAAAGAAAGGGCCTGATTAGACCAAGAAATGTCTGTTAGACAAATTGAGATGCAAGCAGTGTCATCAGACCATCAGGATGGAATGAGAGGTATTAAAGTCATCAGCATAGAAAATGTTTCTGAATGACAGAGCTTAAGGATGTTAAGTAGACAGATAAGACAAGTGGTCCAAGAACTGAGCCCTGAGGCACCTCAGATGTTGCGACTTAGATACCTCACCTCTCCAAGACAACTTGTAGGATCTATCTTAGAGGTTATTATTATTAAGATAAGTAACAAAGACTTGGAAGCCACTTTTGCAATTCTTAATTTATTTATTTTAAATGCACCGTTTCATTAATACCATTAACACGCATTTTACCACAACATCATATTTTTTTCCAGACCCAAACATTTTTTACATTCTTGGTTCAGTTTCCTGTGAATTTACAAGGTGTTCCATATTTATGTACTTCTTTCCTGTTCCACTGGCTCCAATCGTTACACCAAATTGTCTCCTAAAGCATCAGTGTTTGCAGTGCAGATTGTCACTCAGCAGCTTCTGATGATACCTCAGTGTTTCGCAGGCAGTGTTTTCTAACAGATGCTGTGTGTCTCATGCAGGTGAAGACACAGGATTCAATTCCCTTTGTTATAATTCCACTCATTATCTACTTTCACAGAACACTTCTGTTTTAAAAATTTAGCAATTATGTTTTTGTCAGGTCGAATCACCTTAGAAACAATGCTAGGGCGGGGAATATTACTTTCAGATTGATTTTATTCAGTGGAGTGTAGAATGTAATGCATAATGGCAAACAACTTAGCAGAAGTAAGCTTGCGTCATAGTTTCTCTGAAGACAACAGGCTTTTTGTAGTTTTGCATTTTAACATAATGCACCTATCGTATAGACTGAATGCAGATTATGGGCACAACTTCATTCGTAAGAAGATATTTTGCAATTTTATAATTATTGTAATTTCTGGAATATGATAAATGGAATCAGTATGTTCTGATGTGTCTGGTAAATGTTAAATCACTTATTGGGTTCCATCTGAATGAATCTAACTCATGTGAAATGAATTGTTGTGCCTGAAGCTTTAGGACTGTAATTTGATGCAGACACTAATAGAAGGCTGGGATTAATCTGCATAATTTTGCAATCAAATCATAAGATGAGCATGTGTGTGTGTAAGGGTGTAACGAGAATAGTGACAATCAAGGCTTCTGTGTGACATTCATTGAAAGGGATAGGCTGTATTTCAAGATCATCACAAGAAGATGATTTTTGCTCCAAACTCATCACTCTATAGCTTCAATTATGATTTCTCAGTAAACTTGCTCTGTAGGCCACCTGGTACAGTATAGGGTTGCACAGTATGAGTCCCGTAAGACAAAAGTCACAGTAAAAGAGCTCAAAGAGCAAGCTAAAATGGCAAGGTAGTTTCATCAAATGCATTTCAGTCAGGTTTTGTTTTTCACACAAATGATATTAACAAATAATTTCAATAGAGTGAAAGCAAACAAATGCTTTCAAATGAAAAAAGTTCAAATCTTTTTTTAAAAAAAAGATAAAGGTCTGCCAGCAATAGTTTCATAATAAAAAAATCTACAGAGACCAAAGCATCTGAGCAACGATATCGACAGTATATAGTTCCATATATGCCAACAGTGTCTCATTTGTGCCTATTTTGATTTGTCCCAAGAAATTTTAAAGTCAGTGGATGCATGGTTATAATGTTTTAATAAGTTTGTTTTTCTTGTCCATTTATGCCATAAAAACACTGATCTAAGATCAGCAGGCTTAAATGAGTTGCACTTATCACCATGCATCTAGTCTCTTTCACTGGTAGCCAACCAAATGTTCAAAAAAGGACAATGGCTAGTTAGAATGAGAGCCATGTTTTGCAATATGACTGTGTCTACCTAAGGGCAAAAAAGAGAGGAAAACAGAATTACAATCGCTCTTGATGAGCATTGTTCTCATAATTAGAGGTCAAGGTTGATGATGCAATCATCTATCCCTATGGGAATGTTAGTCAGACCGTTTGTATAATATGATATATAATAAAAAATAAATAAAAAACAGAGAGGGGAAGGATTTAACAGTTCAGTTACTGGCCATGACTGATCATGGCTTCCATTCTGTATGCAAAAGCAGGCAAAGTGAATAAAACTATACAAAATTAGTAAAACCGCACTCCTCTGTATAAGTATGTGAAATCTTAAATGTGAAAAACGGCTTCTGCTTGACGTAAAAAGGGCTCAATTTTCAGACCCTTACATCTCTGAAAAGAGACCATGCAACTGTTGCTTCATTTTCAGATATTAAAACCAGCATGTATTCCCCTCACGAAAAATTATTCCAGCAGATGGTGCACATCTAATTACATTTTATGATTTATGTGATCATTTGCAAAGCATCCTGGGAGAGAACACAGGGAGTACTGAATCAATAATTCTCATTCTGAAGTGAGAAATTAATACAAGTACTGACTCTCTTCTGAGATAAATCTGCGCCGCTCTCAAGACCAGGGGGAAATTTACCTCCTTTAATCATCATTTGTGTGCTTTCAGGAGTAAAACTGTAACAAATTAACCAATATTTATATAGGATAAAACACAAAGCTTTCTCATCTTGAGTTTCATCTGCAATCTGGCTTCATTTTGTCGACTTCATTTTAATTCTTGATCACGTTCAGTCGTTTCCTGTTTTTCAGAACCACTAATCAGGCACGAGTTAAAAACTTGTTGGCTGAATGAGACAGCTGTGAGCCAAATATCTAATGAACAGAAAGTACAAATGATGTTTCAAATGACTATATTTGTCAGGAACAGACACTAAAAAAGTGGATTGTTCAGTCAAAAATAAAAACTCACCCATTATTACTTAACCATCATGCGACTTATTTTTACTCTGAAGATGTGTTTCCAAACCTCTGTGCTACTTTTCTGCACTTAATGTGTTATTCTTGATCTAAACTCTATTTCTAACTCCTGGTATATGTTTCACACTTTTTGACACAGAAGGTGTCACCTTTAGCATCACTTTTTAACATGAAGGGTACTCTAATTGCTTTCAGTTGTTTGCCTTCATTTTATGGTTTGCATGCATTTGTTAAAGCAGAAATGATTTTAAATAGGTTTATACTTTCATTGAAGCATGTATGTATGTAATATTTGGAATGACCAATGAAATCTATGTCCAATTTCACTACATGTAACAGTGTGTGTGACAAATAAAGGCATCAATCAATCAAAACTCATTCATAAATGTTCTAATGCTTATACACAATTTTTTAGGGAAGAACAGCCAGTGCACACGTGTGCATCTCACAACACTGACTGGAAAACATGCTTTGGTGGACACACAGAAGACAAAGAAAGCAAGGCTCTTTCCTCCCATTCACCATCTTCGTATATCTTAAGTCTTTGATGCTTAGCATCAGGCACCCAACTTTCCCTTTTCAAAAACCTGCTCTCTTTAGCTACTGTTGCTATGTCCAATAAGCCATGCTGCTCTCACACCACACATCATGTCCTCACACAGAGAAAAAGTACATCACAGAGCTAAGAGGAAACTGACAACATACTGAAGAACAAGACAGAGCAGGTTACTTCTGGTATGAAACAATGTCTCAGCTTTCAGATGTTGTCCTTTTTAAGAAATCCAAATACAGTTTAACATGTCAAGATGCGGCATGTGAACCGATCGTCTTCTCATATTTACTCAAAGCACAAACAGCAATGACAATCTATTTTCAACCAGAATTAAATTGAGAAAGAGGTCAATGCACACTTTTTTTTCCAAGTCCATATAAGTTAATCTACTCTCCTGTCTGATTTGTTTGGTGGATTCGGGGATATGATTGGTCAGATCGTCTGTCAAACAAGCTCTATGCAAAGGGTCAGTTCACATTTGCATGCTTTAGACAGTCATGGAAACACATTTCAAGTATGAAAAGTAGTGCTGTCAAACTATTAATCGCATCCAAAAGCAAGTGTTGTTTACATAATGTATGTGTGTATATTAACAAACATATGCAAGTATATATTTAAGAAAAAAATTATAAAATATATTAATATCTAAAAACATAAGAACATAAATATATATACATGTAAATATTTGCAAATTAAATACTGTATGTGCATAAAAGGCTTTTTAGATATATAATACATATACACAGTACACATACATAATGTACTGCAAAAAACAAAAAAAACAAATGTGATTAATATTAATATTTAAAATTATAGAAAATATTAAAATGCATTTACCAAGAGGTAAATGTTTGGAAAGCTACTTATTTACTACTTAATTGTTGTTTGCTAGTTTCTGCCGCAAATCAAGGAACAATAGTCGCTTTCATTAAACTTTGCATGAAAAGCAAAGCAGAAAGAAGGTTAGGCCTTACATGACAGTGGCGCGTGCATCGCGTCGCAGCGTCATCCTGGACGCATAAATGGAATATATTAAAACTGATAAGTTTTAACGAGGGGACATCTACAGGACGACCCAACAAAGAGTAAGTACTGGCTGCGGTTTAATCGATTTGCGTTCCTTTAACTTTCTTTTTGTCGGCTCAGTGCTTTTAGAGGAAACAAATGCATCAGTAACAACAGTGATCCATCAGCATTTTGAAACATTCTCTAAAGAGAGATCAGGGTTTCGGGAGATGCTTTCATTTATCAAGATTAACGAAGAGAGTGTTTAGTTGTTGAATCTTGAGCGGGATTAAAGGGTTGACTCTGGAAAATGACATTCACACACCGAGAGCATCCTGGGAGCAGCAGAGTGCTGTTTGATGTTCTTTCGTGATGAAAGGCAGCGCGTTAATTATGAGCATTTTGTTTTCGAATATGACTGCTTGGGTCCAAAACGACTCTTAACGACATCTGCCGCAGAGGGAACCTGAAGCTGCCTTTCCGTCTTTGCTCTCTATTTTTATAACCGATGCGGTGTCTTTGAAGTCTAACAAGACTTTCATTAATCTCAATCCGCTGCGGTGCTTTTTTAATGCATTATACTTATTTCTTAGAAATTCAAAACCAGAGAGAAACTCTTTGAAGAGTACTCGCTTCAAACTTATCGATTTAAGGGACATGTAGCGTGAGGTCCAAATGTCTCAGGCCACTGGTGACAAGATTCAATTTGGCAAATTTCTTATTTAACACATTTTTACGTTATATTATCAGTATAATAACATGCGTTTAATTAAAATAAAGTGAATTTAATAAGTTAATATAAAGCCTTTAGTTCGTTTTCCAACCGGATCACTATATATCTACATTTATATATACAGTAGATATGTAATGATTAGTGACATGTTTAATTAACTATTTGTTTATGGACCTGTTTCAAAATCCTTCAGCTTTGTCCATCTTTAAATGGGGGGAAAATCCCAGATTTTAAATTCTGTTTTTGGCCCTTTAAGTTTTGAGTTTGTGCATGCATGTTTTTTATGTCAGCTTGGTTATACTAATAAAAATTTGCTTGTATTTTGGCCAGTAGTGGCTAAAATGTTTAGAACACTAGTATTTAAAAATGGTTATATTTCCAACCTGGTCATAAATATATGCATCTCTGTGCAACACCATTTTTTACGTACCTTACTGCACATTTCGCTGCAGTTTTAAAGAGACTGTCCACTGAGTTCAATACGTGAACCCTGGCACGTTTTATTACATTGATATAGGTATTGCAGCGGTTCAGAATTCAAAAGTCTTGCTAAAAGTTTATGCTCTCTCTATCTAGTGATATGGTATCTTGTGACTTGCTAAAAAGTGCAACAAGGTATGTTTATGCCAAGAGACCAGGTAGACTATTCTCTCCTTTGCTGTAGTGTGTCAGTAGGAAATATTCCTTTATATTTCCAAACATTAACTTTGCTATTAAATATAACAATCCAGTGAGAGTTTTGTTTGCTTCATATAGAAATCTGATCTGATAACCATCACCAGTGGTCTGGAATGACAACAAGGAAAAGAAAAAACTGGGACAGACCTAAATCCATAAGAACTGAGTAACATTAAAGTGAGGTGACTGAGTGTGAGTATATGCCTGCAAAACAAAAATCTTCTAGCATACGATAGCATTTAATATTTGCAATAATTTGGCATTTGATAATTAATGTGTGTTGCTAAATTCTCTCCGCAGGAGTTAAAGTATAGCCAACTTCAGCTCATTTTCATGACATGAAATGTGTCAGGGATCATTGGTTTCCTGCAGCACAATGACATTAGTTTGTAGGGGGGATGTTGTTCCCTGCATCAGTTGCCATCTGGACTCTCTCTTAATGCAACACGACAGCTCAGTATGGATAATATTTCCTCAAAGAGAGTGAGAGACGCACATTAACAAAAAATGGATGTGTTCAAAAATTAGGCCAGTGTGTATGTCAACAGATGCACAAGGACAATAACTTTAACCCAGTTTTTAGTTTTTACCTCACATAGGTAAAAACGCATTTGTTGAAGCAAGCATGCCATTATACTATTTTACCTTTAAAGTTCTTTGAGCTCTTTTATAGAGACTTTTGATTTAGGGGACCCATACCCAAACACTCCACATTGGAAGTGCAGTGCAGTACCAGGTGCGCTACCGAGCAAGCTTACTATGCAAGAGAAGCCATAAAATATGCAGCTGTTTATGTGATGCAAATATCAAGAATTATTATCTCAGAGATCATAAAGAATCAATAACCTAAATGTGACTTTAATTGTTAAGTAAGCTAAAGATATACACCATTCTTTCTGAATTACAGTCGACTATGCCAAGAAAAGCCTTTGATTTCTAGGAGCTCAAAATGACAATAACTGTGAACTTGATCCTTTTTTGACCTGCCTAAACCCAGCCACTCATCCATGTGCCTCTCTGGCATAATGGATGAAACAATTAAAAGCACACTCCACACACGAACATGTTCGCACACACAATGCCTCAGAGTGATGTGGCAGTGTTAGCATGTCCCTATCAGCTCCAGCACAGATGTGTGAATCCACTGCCAGCCTTGGCATTCCAACCCAAGCCACTTGTGAACACCAAAACATGTCTGTTGTCCAAATATGGAAATGTTGAATTGTGTGCTTTGTCAAGGACAAAGGGCAAGTCCACAGAAACCCAACAATGAACACAAATCAACAGATACTTGCGTGCACAAACAGGAAGTGCACTTAGCTTCTGTCAGTTGGCTGTGATATTTCTGTTTTGTTCAATCGTGATATAAGCAAGCTCCACACAGATATGTTTTAGTCACAAAAGAGAACTACTTTGGCATGCCTGGCACATTAGGGGGTAAAATGGCATGGTTTCTGGATGGGAGGGTGGGTAAAGAGGGAAGATTCAGGTTACCGTCCAGCATTAATCCATTCTGCATTTGACATTTTCTTAGTGTGTCTGTCATTCATTCTTTCTCATGCACACAAACAAACTCATGTCATTCAAAATAAATGTAATTTTTTAAATTTAATATATTAATGTTATACACAATATATTATAGGCCTACGATGTAAAATATAAAAAAATAAAATAAATGCTTTATTCACACACACACACACACACACACACATATATATATATATATATAACATTGTTATTTTATTATTTATTTTTTAAATTATTTAATAGTTTAATTTAAATCTCTCAAATATAATACATATTACAAAATTTTAATTTGATATATGCCATACTGTAACAGCTGTTTTCCCTGCTTGAGCTAGTGTAGCATGTTAATATATTTTGATAAATAAATAAATTTAAATTTAAAAAAATAAATAAATAAATAAAA
>JAUMHP010000046.1:578330-589479 GCA_032361065.1 Enteromius trimaculatus
GATCCTGGATCAACATTACTGTCCAAAAATATAAACTTATCCCAATCCTTACCCTTAAACCTACCCCTACCCAAAATCTATACAAGGACGTTGATCCAGAAACATCTTGTACTTGATGAAATCACGCTCACCGTGTAGTGAGGAATCTGAGTATAAGACACTGAATATGTGTGTTTCACCTGTTTACTTTATAAGCTCTTTGCTATTTAATTTACTGTATTCAAAGCACTGTGCAAACGTTCAATTTAGAAGACATTTTCAGGGGAAAAAAAGATTTAGACTGTTTTTACAAATTTACCTGACAGATTTTGACAACTACAGTAGTTCAACGTTTTTGTACGTAATGACTCAAGCAATGAAATAAGGACTATTCGTTTTATATGGAAGGACTATTCAGCAGTCACACGTTTAGTTCATTTTGACTGACATGACATAAGCAAATGATAATGTTATAAAACAGCAGAGTTGTATGAAAGCAACTGATGCATGTCCAAAAGCATTTGCAATTTGTTGAAAGGAATGAGAAACTGCTACTGTGGTGTGCACACATGACTAACTGTTTTGAGAAATGCATTACCTGTTGTGCAAATGTAAGCACTGTTGTGAGAAATGCACCAAAGCGACTGAGAAAAACTGTAAATAGAACCACTATACTGCTCTTGAAAATAAAAAAAAAAAATGAATTAAAAAAAATCCCTAAATGAATGTTCTTTGTGAGTTTTAAAGTTCATACATCTCATAATCAATCAATTCCTGCCAAATGAATTCTACAGTTTTATTCCTTTCATATTGCATTTTTCACAGAAATCCCTCAGATAATAGAAGTAAAATGAGTTGTGAATGCTGTCAATGTTTAGAAAAGCTATTATTAGGGTACTGATAAAACTTGAGTCTTCATCTCATTATTTTAAACATTAAATTATATATGACCATGGACCATAAAACCAGTGATAAAGGTCTATTCTTTTTAAAATTGAGATTTAAAAACGTCTGAAAACTAAATAAATAAGCATTCCATTGATGTATTTTTTGCAAGAGGACCATATTTTTCCGAATATACGGAGGTTGAGTCTGCTGGGGAAAAGGTGTCAGTAATCAGGTGATTGTGATCGTGGATATGTGGCGGGAATGTTGGGCGGATCAGGTGATGGTATGACATTACCCCCTCTCCTACGGGTGTCTCCTGATGCAAGAGACCGACGGTGGGGATGACAACGCCCTCTGGGAGCAGGGTGATCGGGCTGTGCCTGGTGGACCTCAGTAAGCAAGGTTGAGTGAAGGATATCCTCTCTATTGACCCATTCTCTCTCCTCCAGACTGTATCGCAAGGAAACAGAGGAGGTTGGAATCCAAGCACACATTGCAAGGAAGTAAGACCGGTAGTTTCTTGACGGAGGTTATTCTGGGCATATTCGGCCCAGGGTGGGTACTGGTTCCAGCTGTCCTGATGTTTATGACAATAGGTCCGGAGATATCGACCCAACTCCTGGATCTTGCATTCAGTCTGGCCATTAGTTTGAGGATGGTAGCTGAATGACAAGCTAATCGTGACGGAAAACATTATAAAAGAGGGCTACCACAGTCTCCCATGCAGTGGGCAGCCCTTTCATGGGAATCAGTTTACAGGACTTGGAGAATCGATCAACTACGACAAATATGGTGGTGTATACGTTTGATGAGTCTATGCCAATATTGGACCAGGGCCGGCAAGGAATGGGCAGTTGCATGAGCTTGCCTTCTGGTAATCTGCGAGGTGTGGATGATATGGCACAGACCAAACAACCCTTGACATATTAGTCAATGTCCCGGGCCATGTGGGGCCACCAATAGCGGCCTTGAAGATGCGAAAGGGTTCGGCGGCTGCCTGGATGCCCAGATCCCGGAGAGGTATGAGCTGAGTCCAGTAGATTGAGGCGGAGAGAGGTGGGAACATACTGCTGATCTACTGGACCTCCCGGTGGAGCAGGTTCCTTGAGGGTAGCAGTGAGGATCTGATCATCAATCCGCCAAAAGATGGGAGCAATGAACACAGCTGGTGACAGAACGGGATCTGGAGTTTCTGATACTGGGTCTGGCTGATGAATGCGGGATAGTGCATCGGCTTTGAGGTTCTTGCAGGGTATGTATGAAATTTTGAACTGGACGTGGATGAAGAATAGTGCCCTGTGTGCCTGATTAAGGTTCAGTCTTTTAGCTTCACGGAGGTATTGAAGCTTCTTATGATTGATTATGACCTCAAATGGGTGCCGTGCTCCCTCCAGCCAGTGCCAACACTCCTCCAGGGCAAGCTTGATGGAGCACCCTTCTTGGACGTCCTTGCTTCACAAAGAAGAAGCTGGATGCCGCAGGTGACGTTGAGGGACGGATGAACCTGTGCTAGTGCTTCCTTGATGTATTCCTCCATAGCGGCTTTTGACGGTGGTGGATTGAATGGGAAGTGTCGGCTTTTCAGGAGGTCTCTTTTTTACGGGAATCAGACAATTGGCTTGACATCTATCACTCCACTCCAGGATTTCTCTGGTGCGCCAGACCACATCAGGGTAGTGTGTCTGCAGTCGCACATCGATGGTGGCTTCCGGGAGAACCAGCAGTGAGAGTGGCTCCACGTGAAGGCACCCGATTTGTAATTCCACCTCTGGGGTGCAGTATTGCAGCAATCCCTAGCCCAGCAGTTTTCCGTGGATGGTAATTTGATATTGGGTATGGTGTTTCTGCTGTGGGATCTGGAATTCCTGGAGACTGCGGGAGGAGATGATATTTCTAGCGGGCCCAGAGTCAGGGAGAAGCAGGAGAAACATGAATGGTACTCACCATGTTGGAAGAAAAAAAAAATACTAATATATATATATATATATATATTTGTATATATGTATTAGTGGTGGGCCGTTATCAGTGTTAACGTGCTCCGTTAACATGAGACTCATGTAAAAATATCACTGTCAATCAATTCACAAAGTTGAGTTGGGAGCAGGGTCTATATTACGCAAGCTATGATGACTTCTGATATTTTAGCGCGGATATATGCCTAGCCGAATTGCACTGTAGCCCTATTCGGACGGCACTAGTTTTCTAAACTACGTGTGAGCTTCACTTCCTATCACCTGTGTTCCGTGATTTTCATTTAGGCGCCACAGAGATCATGGTATGTTTCCCAAAAGCATCGTTAGCTAACTATGATCGTTACTTCCATTGAACTTATTGGTAGTGATGGAACTTGCGACCATGGTTGCTTTTGTATAATCACAAATACCATGGTGAAGCTAAATGGCTAGTACAGCAAAAGCATGTTGATGTGTGGTTACTTTAGTTCAACTATTATGTTTTTTTATTTGTAGTAAACCCATGTTTAATTGTGATAATTAAAACCTATGTAACCGAGTGCAGAAATGAACGTGAGTTATCTTACGTGAGACTGATATTACAGTCTTAACAGTTTATGTGATATGGCTCTTTATTTGTATTTATTTATTTATTTTATATATCAAAATATGTTAAACGTGCATGTGGTAAGAGCATCTATGGCATATGACGTTGGCCAAAACACACAAGGAAACGCATTGTGAAAAATAAAATCACAGACATCGCATTCGGACTCTAGAATTATCACAGTAGTTGTGAGAGTAAAACACAGACATGGCAGATTCAGATGGGATTAAAATCACCAAGTACTTCTGTGAAACAAAACATTCTCTAACGACCCCCTGTAAAACTAGTCTCATTCGAATAGGGCTTTACTTTTAGTCATTATTTAGGTAGCACACATATTCTGAATGACTTTGGCAGAATTCAAATGAGCCATTTTAATCTAGATTAATTTCAAAATGAATCTATATTAATCTAGATAAAAAAAATTGAATCTATGCCCACCTCTCTCTCTCTCTCTCTCTCTCTCTCTCTCTCTCTCTCTATATATATATTTTTATTTTTTTTTTCATTTACATTTATTTATTTATATTTTATATATAGCTTTATGGAGCAATATTTGTAAAAATATTTTATATTATTTTTATAATAATTTTGGCAAAAAAAAAAAATCAATAATTTGACCCATATGATGCAAATATAAATGTGCTACTGCTTTTGCTCTTGAGGGTCACATACAGTTTATAACACAATATATAAGATATATTATAGGGTTTAAAAAAGACGTTTAAGGTGTTTTTACATGTTACATGTACTTACTATTATAACAACACTTAATTGCAGTAATTGCAGTTAATGCATAGATGCATGCAAATAATCATAAGACAAATCTTAATCCTAACTATATAGTAAATACAAGTAAGTGGTAGTAAAAAATTTTTTTCTTAATATTACTCAGTAAAGTAATTTACAAACTATTTATAAAGTGCAACCCTTATAAATAATAATTAAAATGAAATTAATGAATAAAATCAGTGTAATCTCAGCCTTTTGAGAGGGTAAATGGGATTGGCGTGTAAACTGGTTTATTCTGGAAGCGTGATAGTGTGTTGCAATTTTAGTATGGTCACAACGGGCAAATCTGCATGAGAAAATGGCATCTTTGACAGACAGCTGTCACAGCAAGACACCAGCCCACAATGGTGGAGTACTTCTACAGTTAACGACACACACACACACACACACACACACACACACCAGTGTAATCCGTAGCACCCCAACCTCTTCCCTCCAAGGGTCACCTGGGTCAGGATGAGTGACAGCTCTCCGGATCACAAGGGCCTACAGTGAAGAGAGTGAATTTAGTGGAAAGATCATCTCCTCCCTCGGGGTGGTCAAGGCCTCACTCTGAGAGAAGACTGATAAGAACACAGAGTGACGAGGGACATATGTCTGAGACAGATAAAAATAAAATAAAAAAAACACAAGCATCAGAGAGGAACGCTGGAGGAACTTTAGCTCTGTCCCAGCAGACTGAAGGTTACATGCTACACCTAGCGCAGAGCGGGGATGTGTCGCTAAAACACCATCAGCTGGAGAGCTGGATTTGTCTTTGGTTTTCACACCCTGGCTGCTTTCCTCCTACGGTCTTGTGCCCGGGTCATTGTTCTTCTAAATGTTTGAATTTCTGCCTGTCTTCTGTGATATATGCGACCGGCTCCATCACTGTGCTGTTTCCACACAGAAACACATTTGGCCTCTTTATTAGTGCTGTCAAACGAATAATCACGTTCAAAATAAAAGTGTTTGTTTATGTAATATGTGTATGCACTATATATGTATTATGTATATATAAATACTCACACATGTTTGTATTTAAGAAAAAACTATGTTTGTAAATTAAATACATTTACATATAATATAAATGATATAAATATGTGTAAATATTCTCAAAACATACACAATAAATATACACCGTACATATACTGTGTATATGTAAATACATACAATGCATGTTTTAAAAATATTTACATATTAATATCATTTATATTGTATATAAATGTATTTAATTTACAAATATAATTTTTTTCTTAAATGTATAAATGTGTGTTTATTTCTATATACATGATAAATATTCACAGTACAGACACATGTATTATGTAAATAAACACTTTTATTTTGGATGCTATTCATCACCATGAATCATGTGACCACACTAGTTTTTATGTGATCAAAACAAAAAAAAGCTTACTGATTTTTATTAATATTATACTTTGTTGTCGAGGTGTAATTATTTAAATGGTGACTGTCATAAAAACCTATTTTTGAGAGTTTAAACGATTTTACTATCTTTGACAGATTTATTATGAAACTATACACTATTATATTAATGATGTAATTGATAACAGATGTAATACAAAATACAATACTGTTTATATTTGTGTATTTAATGTGTTTAGGATTTTAGATATTTGTTTTCTTTGAATAAAAGGAATTGAAACCACTTCAGAAACGACATTTAAACATGTCAAAGTGACTTTTAATGTTTGTAAAAATTGACAGTTTGTTTATAGCAAACTGCAAAATAAAAATGAGTTGAATTTTTTTTAGCTGTATGGTCGAGTTAACTAACAGGTTTTGGACATTGAATAATTCTGATAAAAGCATGACAGAGTCAGATATTGGAATACAGATCTTCAAAATAACATTTAATGTCTAAATATCAAAAAAGGCACACATTATTACTATGCTTTTTATATGTTTCTTCACACTTTAAAGTAGGATGTCTCCTACTCTTTTTTTTTTGACTTTGAAGACATTAGCCATTTTTTATGTGGTTTTGAATAATATTCTGCATTTCATCTTTGAAGTGGGCAAAGGAGTTTGTCAAAGAAGCCTTTTTAATTCATTTTTACTCTCCACAGGTAAAATGCAGATAGAGTGCTATGCTACGCTCAAGTTATTTAATCACTGTGATTTCTGAGATGTAAAACAGAAAACTCGCAGGCATATGCGGCTGTATTTCATACGTTCCAAAGCAACCACCCAGTAAGCAATTTCTCACAGATTTCCTGTTTGCTGTAAAGTGGTTTCATTGTTTCCAGTCCTCAATGCACACCGATTCATTTGATGGCTACGCAGTAATCAGGGGTTATAAAGCGTGACCAGCCGATGGAATCGAAAGGCTTCGCTTTGGCCTCTGATGTTATGACTGCAGCAATCGTGATCTATATGAATCAGTAAGCCAGAAACACATTTCTGCCATAACTCCAGAACAGACTCCGATAAACTCAAATACCAAAACCATTAACAAGACTGAGCGCTGCTGTCTGCTTGAGAGGAAATATGACTGGGGAGGAAAATAAATGGCTTTGTTTGTTCATGCCACGCTGATACAAAAGTGGCTTTGCGTATTAGAGGAAGGGTGTGTTTTGTGATGGCTTGCTTTTCATAAAAGTGAGTGAATGAAGCGCCGCTGAATGGTTTCTCTCCCAGGTGCAGTCTTATGCATATCAAATTATATTGAGCAACTCATAGCTGTACTCTAGTTGGACCACGCAAATATTTTATTCACACCGAATGCACTAAGTTACTTGTTTTGCTGCAATCAGACTACACTTTCTTTTCCTATTTGATAAATGTCAGACGTCTAAGAGCATACTGAAAATCTGTGATTTTATTAGGATTTTAAATAGCTTATAGGAATTTATGATGAAAGAAATATGTAATAATCTGCACTACTTAAGATTTTTTTTTTAAATGCTGATTCGCTGTACAATTATTATCAGGTATTGATGGCACTTTATAATTGTTCTTATTTTTGCTGCTTAGTATTTTTTGTGAAAATGTGAGCTTGTGTCCATAATTAGAATAAATATATGATATAGAAATAGAAACTACAGCGAACAGCATCTATTAGAAATATTTTATGCATCCCTGCTGCTTTTTTTTTAATTGTAGTGTATTATGGAATTTCACAAATATTTCTAAGCAAACGTTTTTTTAACAATTATAATAAGAAATGTTTCTTATTTCTGTAAGACCATGTGACACTGAAGAGTGGAGTAGTTATGCTGAAAATTGTAATTAGATTTTAAAATGTATCTAAATAGAAAGCAGTTATACAACTAGTGACATAACTTTTTTTTTTTACTGTAGTTAAATGCAGCCTTGGGGATAAAAGACTTTATTTCTTACTTTAATTTTCTCTTTCTTATTTATTTTTTCAAATTGATTTATTGTAAAGATATTTAATAATTATATGAGACCAGCCAGGTGATATCATATATAGAAACTGAACTGAACTGAAATATATAACTGAAACTACAATGAACAGCATTTATTAGAAATTATGTATTGTCAGTTTTGATCAATTATATGCATCATTGCTTTTATTTAAAATCTATACTTATTATACACTTTTAAAATATAGTGTATTATGATTTCCACAAAAAGAAAAAAAAACTAATTATTTTTTTATAACAATTATAATAATTTTTTCTTGAGCAGTAATTCAGCTTATTAAAATTGTATTTCTTTATTTAAGACCATGTGACAATGAAGACTGGAGTAATAATGCTGAACATTTTAATTATATTTTTTAAAAATGATCTAAATAGAAAGTAGTTATACAACTAGTAACATTGCTGTTTTGTTTTTTTAAATAATTTTAGTGAAACAAATGCAGCCTTGGGCATAAAAGATTTCTTTCATCTTATTTTATTATTTTGTTCATAATCATGACAGCTAATTATTTTAATTTATTTTTTCTTCAAATTGATTTAATATAAATATATTCATTTATTTATATGAGACCAAACAGTCTTATATGGATGAGAATGTGTCAAAAATTGATATTTCAAAATTTGTCACATGATTCGCTCAGAATTAGTTACTTAAACCCTAAAGCTAACCACACTGAGATTATGGGTTGCCTATTAAATGTCCCAATGGTGTTTTTCTATCAGCAGCAGTCCTGCTTGACCTGTTGTCTTCTTGAGGATTATACAGGGAGGGGAATATAATTTCATACTGCAGTATTGATTGATTTTTATCTTTGCCAGCTCTGTTGTCAGTGTCCTTCTCCAGAATGTCCTCCAGAGAGAAAAGGGATTGTTGTGTGGTCTCATTCCTTCTGGAAACCATAAAACATCATTCATCAAAAATCATCCTGTAAATGAAATTATACTTTCTGTCTGTAAAGATAAAGCATTTTTTATGATCTTCAAATTGTTCAGATCTAGAATACAGTTGCTGTGTTGTAAATGCAGACATTTAAGAGGAACACAATGTTTTAACCTCCTTGGGTTACCCCACCTACAATACATGTATAATATATGAATAAAAGATAGAAACATGTAATTAAGTTTTTGCGCAGATACCGCCAAGACTTTTCGCTTCTTATGACCTAACTGTACGAACATGCTCAGAATGACAGAACTATTAATTAAGATGCACAGATAAGTGAGCTGCCCTCACTGGGAAGTTCAAGCACATAGAATTTACGTTTTAATTTGTTTTTCCAAAGGTCTTTGCGCATATATTCGGCTTATTTATTCCTGCTTTAAAGCACCAACTATTATATTGCATTAATAAATATAAAGCAAACGCCTAGTCGAAGTGTGTTTTGATCTCATTATTGACCTCAGCAGTCGTTTCTGAGCCGAAACAAGCAGTTGATACCTTTTCAGTTATCTGGCAACCCATAATGTTACAGATTAATTAAATAAATAGTTCACCCAAAAAGAATAAAAAATGAACATTTGCCACATATTGCTTTCCAATTAATTAGAAAATCACAGAAAATTTTTTATTAAAGGAATGGTTCACCCAAAACTCAAAAAAATCAATGTTTACTCCTGTTTTCTGTCACTTGCTCACCAGTGGATCCTCTGCAGTGAATGGGTACCGTCACAATAAGAGTCCAAACAGCTAATAATAAAACATTCACAGTAATTCACATGTAATCCATATGACTCCAGTCCATTAATTAACCTTTACTAAAGCAATAAATAAGCATTTCTCCAAACACTTCAATTTGTGAACTGAAAGAAGTTAATCCAGAAGAGCCAGTCAAAATGATTATTTTGTTTTATTATTTTATTTTGACTTAAAAGATATCTCACTGCAACATTAGGGTAAATAAATATAAATACAATTTTCATTTTTGGGTCAACTGTCAAAACTGCCAAAATTTTAATTTATTTTATTTTATTTTATTTTATTTTATTTTATTTTATTTTATTTTATTTTATTTATTTATTTATTTATATTTTATTTTATTTTATTTTATTTTATTTTATTTTATTTTACTCTGTTCTTGTTAAACTTGACGACTTCAGCGATATATCACTGTGACATTAGGGTAAATAAATATAAATCCCCCGGAAGAGCTGGAGGAAGTTTCTGGGGAGAGGGAAGTCTGGGCGGATGAATGGGTCAACTGTCAAAACTGCCAAAATAATTATTTTATTTAATTTTTTTCCACTTACTCTGTCCTTGTTAAACTTGATGACTTAAGAGATCTCTCACTGCAACATTGAATAAATATGAATAAAATTTTCATTTTTGGGTCAGCTGTTCTTTTAAATGAAATGATTGCACAAGCAATGCCTCAAACTAATTTCCAAACTCAAATAGGTTTTTAATCCCCTTGCACGTTTAGTTGGCAAAAACAAAGGCTTTTGTCTGGCTCCTTTATTCTGATTTAAGATTGTGCTTTCCTCTTGCTGTTTGTATTGAAGGAAAATAAAAAGCCATTTCTGTGTCTCTTTGAAATAATGAAGAGAGAGAAAGAAAACACAATGAGTTCTCTGTTTCCGTTTGTTTTTCAATAGGGCAAAATTGGCGTAGTGAAAAAAAAAATGTTTGCTTTATTTCTGTTGCTTTGAGTCACGTTTTCTCCAAGACAAACAGAAATGCAGTTTCTTTTGTGTAACAAGCACAAGTGGGATGAGGTTTATCCCCTGGAGACGGACAAAGTTGTGTGCTTGTCACTGAGGCAGCAGGAAGACTGATGGGAAAAGAGTGAAAGAAAGAAAAAGTTGGACTGGGAAGAAACGAGAGAGAGACACACAGAACATAACAGTCAATATTTATTGAGTGAACTGTGCTTGCACCCCAGGAGCCCTGTGTCAGATCTGCTGCTTTAATTGGGCAGGGATGGTCACTTACCTGGGTAAGACACATCTCCTCTATTTGATCGCTGTTCAATTGTACGTAAACAGCCGAGTCTCTGTCAGAGTCGTGTTGTCTTTGTATATGGAAAAATAACAAGTCTCTCGTCCCAGCCCTCCAAATCAATCACGCTTTAATTCAATGGAGCTGCTGTGAATCTGCGGATGCTGGGAGTGTTTTGTAGAACAGGAGGAAGAAAAGTCATGATGTACTGCTTTGAGTGATCACTCCCTGAACACCTTTATTTATATCGTGCTTTTAACAATAAAGACTGCAGCAAAGCACCACCAGCTCGAGTGCTCATGGGCATCTATCTACCTGTAGATCCATCCATCCATCTGTTTATCCTTCCATCTTTCTGTCCATTTATCCATCCATCCATCTCTTCATCCATCATCTGTTCATCCATCCATCCTTACATCCATCCGTCCTTTCATCTATATGTTCATCTGTTCATCCATCTGCCCATCCAACCATCTTTCCGTTCATCCTTACATCCATCCATCCATCCATCCATCATCTGTTCATCATCCTCCATCTGTCCGTTCATCCATCCATCCATCCATCCTTACATCCATCCGTCCTTTCATCTATATGTTCATCTGTTCAT
>JAUMHP010000046.1:594055-607650 GCA_032361065.1 Enteromius trimaculatus
GGGGTGTATCCACTGAAGAAAATAATTACGATAATAAAAATGTCAAATGCATATACAAATTCACAAATAAATAAATCTATACAAATGCATAAATAAACAATAGCACACATTACTATAAGCATATAACAGATTTATTTCCTGCAAAACAACAATAAAAAAAAACAAATAAAACAAAAAATATATTTATATTTGCTAATTGACTTTCTCTGTTACGCTGCACATTGCGTTTTGTATAAAACAATCTGTCCTCTGTGTGAGGACCAAATAACGCTGTCAATTGTAATTTCTAGCAGAAACAGTTTTTCCATTTGTCTGTCACTTGGCAAAGCAACTGCGCAAAATGGCTTAGCCACTGCAGTAATTCTGTGATCTATGCATAATACATAAATGCTGCTTGCAGCCTGTAGATAGAGAAAACTGTGACGGAAAGAAGTGCCACACCGTCCAATAAACAGCAAATGCATAAATAAACAGATGGAAGCAACAGTGTTTAGTCACAGAATTTTGCTCAACTCAACCTAATTTACTGGAAGAAACCAAGAAGAATAATGCGTAAACAATAGCACACATTACTATAAGCATAGCAGCAGCCACAATGATGACTTTAAGCACTCTCGCCAGCATAGGAGTGACTAAGAGACTAAACAACAGCCCAAAATAGCACCCTAACCCTGCCATGGAGGAGAAGCTGTCTCTTTAGTTACCATTTACTCCTTCCATTAACCTAACTAGGAATGGCGACTATCATAATTGATAAACATTATGCCCTGGCCTCAGGCTATGTCTCATCAGCTCTGTTTCGAAAGGTCTCCTCGTTCTAGCCTGAGGTGAGAGAAGAATGACAGTGAGTTAATGTGAGGGGATGGATGTGTCCCTCGTACCCTTGCCATGTTTGACTGCTCTCTTAGATGCCGTTGCAGAGCTAAGGGTAGCGGAACTACTTTATCTACTCATCAAAGACTTTTCTAAATGTATACATGTATGCAGAGTCTCAACAATACTAAGAAGACGTGGCAGTAATTACATTCTAAAGGAAATAGCCAGCGCTGAGGATTTGTTGAGCCTGTGACTAAAAAATATGGCACGGTTGAGTGGTTAAAGATCTTGACTGCTAAGCTAAAGGTTATAATTTCAGGTTCCAGATGGCGTCATTCATGCGCTAAAACCATTTGTGCCCTTGAACAAGGCACTTAACCTCCTTTTTTTTTTCTAGAGGCTTGTCTCCGTAGTGAAAATGTACAGTAAGACGCTTCGGATGAGAATGCGTCTTCTAATGTCATGCGACAAAGCAAGGAGTAGTTCACCAAAACATTAAAATTTAGTCACCCTCAGGCTGCCTGTGATGTACATGAGTTTGTTTCTTCTTTACATTTGGAGAAATATTGCATTCCATCACTTACTCACCAATGAATGCTCTGCAGTGAATGGGTGCCGCCAGAATAAGAGTCCAAACAGCTGATAAAAACATGATAAAATCCACAAGACTACAGTCTATCAATAAACAGAAGATACGTAATTATTAGATTGGAAGTGCTTCAATATATTCGTTTCCTTTTCACTTCACAAAACCTTCATTGATAGATAGTTTGGACTCTCATTTTGACGGCACCCATTCACTTCAGATGGTCCTTTAGTGAGCAAATGGTGTACGTTTCTCCAAATCTGGTCAATCTGGTGAACTTTTCTTTAAAAACAATGAATCAGCTGTATTTTTAAATGCAAAGAGAAAGATGTAGAGCATTATTTAACTTGAAGTTAACCTTTTAAAACCTCTCTAGCGCTGAAACCTCTCTGGTTCATTAAACGCTAGTTTGTGATATGCAAGAATCAGCCTGAGTGGAAAGACATGACTTGATCATCAACAAAAAATGACTGGCGTTTATATTTCCCAACAAAAACCTAATGATCCCTGTCCAAACTTCTTTTTTTTGCCTCCCCAGAACTTTATAGTTATCATCATATGCTCAATACCGTACAATCCATTAGGAAAACTACAATGTAACATCACATTCAGCACTTAAATAATTAAATCTTTCACTTTTCTACAGACACAAGCTATAAGAATACCAGCTGAATGTAATTGGACAAATGAGAAAACAACAACAACAACAAAAAAACTAAATAAATGCTGTTTCTAATGGCAAAACCTAAATGTGTGAAAATATACAGTCTGAAGCTGACACTGCCTGCTTGTGCTGAACTGTACTGGGTACGTTTTGCTTCATTGCCTTCTCTTATTATTTGATAACTTCTTTTTTGGGCTATAATGCTGGGTTTGCACATAGTGAGAGAACTGTGACCCTCTATGGAACTGGTCAGTTGGGTAAAAGAACTGCTGCAACAAGCATTTATGTCAGGCAACAGATTAAGAAGATACAGATGATTTTTGCATGTATGGAGAAGAAATCTGCAAGTTAGCTGGTAATTTGGTGTTAATTGAATCAAAAGAAAATTTTGTTGTATTAGGTGCTATAGGAACAACTGCAAGCTTTACATGGTACATATGTAACGGTACCTGTCTGAGCCCTATTGTCACGATCTGATGTGCTTCTCAGCGGAGAAGAAAGGCAGAGAGACAGGAAATCCAATAAACAAGGAACTTTTAATAACTAAGGCAGGATACAAAGGCAGATGACAAAGACGCAGAGACAACATAATAATATCAACGACCGACAAACTAAACTGAAAAGGACACGGATTAAAAACAGGCATAACCTGGGATACATGGCTGGCAGGGAGTGAAACGTTAATGAAAGGGGCGGGGTTACAAACAACTGTTAATACAAGATTTCAGCTTGATTTGCAAATGTTCAGCATTTTGGCTTCATTTAAATTTACAACAACAGTCTATGTCACAAACTGGCTTATTTGAGTGGACAAAGTATTCATTTTAGAATAGAATTCCTTTTCATTTTAGAAATAATTCCTATTTATTTTGTATCTTAAAAGTTGTTTTTATTTCCAGATTTTAAAAAAAGTGATCCCATGACTCTTTGTGTATTTCCAGAATAATCCAATCAGAGTTTCAGTGCAAAGTCATCCATTGGCATTCAGACAGACGACGATACAGAATGAGCTTCAAGATTGCTGGTTCATTAACTAATTGCCTTTAGCTACAATTTAATTTGTTCACTATGATAGAGATCACTGGTAGACGGGGATAAGGGCTATTGATTCCAGATGATTTGTTCTTATAGAGCAGACTGGGGAGTGTGTGTGTGTGAATCACAGTGAAATGTGCTAATTGAAGAATGCTAAAGACATTGCAGCTGGTTTGGCTATTTTTGCCACTTTGATTTAATTATGTATGTAATTAGCACCATCAAGTTTGTTTTACAGTAAACTAGTTATGCTATTTTTGAGTATATTATATTTTGCATATGTGAACGTCTGTGTGAAGGCAAGAATTAGCGAGAGATGATATTTTCTTTCCATTTGATGCATTTTATGCCCTCAATAACCTATATTTTAATGTTGCCAGAACAACTTACTAACATTAATGTGACTTTTTACAACGCGTAACAAACCGAGATGAAATCACATGATGCCAGTCCATTCTCTCAGTCATCAATATAAAGTCATCAAAATGAATTTGCATTTCGACGGTATTTCATGCAGGAATGCACTCAAATAATGGTAATGGACATGATAGCAGGGAGGAAAGAGAGACGCTATGACAGCCAAAACACAATGCCTTTTAATATGAGAAAACAAAATATGAGATGTCATGGCATAAAAAATACAAATAATTTTTTTTTTTCAAGATGACAGTAGACAGTGAATGGGCCTCAGTTGTACTTTCTATTTCTTAAATTAGTTTTACACACACACACACACACACATACAGTGGGTATGGAAAGTATTCAGACCCCCTTAAATTTTCCACTCTTTGTTATATTCCAGCTATTTGCTAAAATCATTTTAAGTTAATTTTGTTCCTCATTAATGTACACACAGCACCCTATATTGACAGAAAAACACAGAATTGTTGACATTTTTGGAGATTTATTAAAAAGAAAAACTGAAATATCACATGGTCATAAGTATTCAGACCCTTTGCTCAATATTTAATAGAAGCATCCTTTTGATGGAATACAGTCATGAGTCTTTTTGGGAAAGAGGCAACAAGTTTTTCACACCTGGATTTGGGGATCCTCTGCCATTCCTCCTTGCAGATCCTCTCCAGTTATGTCAGATAGGATGGAAAAAAGCAAACTTTTTGTATTCTATCTGTTTTCTTTTTATTCATTATATAATAACAAAAAGAAAACCTTGCTACGTGTACTACATTAAGATAAGACTTGTTATAACACTTGCATATTATTGCTCTTTTGTGGATTTTTATTGCTTCCATTGCTCTCATTTGTAAGTCACTTTGCATAAAAGTGACAAATAATGACACATTGGTAAATTCTGTAGAAGTAGTATTGTTCATTGATAAGTCATGTTAGCTAATGAACCTTATTGTAAAGTGTTACCAAGATCACGAATGTGCGTAGAAAAAAGAAGAAGAGGAAAAAAAATGATATTGGCGTGTTTGTGCTATATGCTATGCCTAGGATTAGGGTTGTGTGATTTAGACGCGTATCACGTGCACGCGAAAACTGCGTATTGTATGCACGCCAAACACATGCGTGTCATATATACAGCAAAATCAATTTTTGCGTATCAGTAAAGTTTCTGTTTTATTTTGGCTTACTATTTATGCGCATTTTCGTGAGACCAGTAGTAATGATATAGAATGAATGTATGTGTGCATACTTTTGACTTATAAGGAGTGTACATCGATACAAAGGCACTAAATGATGAGGCGTGTTGCTTTTGTTTGTAGTATATCACCTGTGCACTCTGCAGGTGCAGGTGGGCTTTCAGTGACAGGTGGTGTTTGGGAGAGGGAGGAGGGCTTACTGTGGGGCCTCCAGGGCTGATGGGGGGGAAATGCTTTGCCTCGGAAGTATTGTGCCTGACACATGCTCCGTCTGCTGCCTCTGCGCCGACCCCTGCCTCTTTTGTTATGCTGATTAAGGCAACAGGCACCGTCTTTTGTTCAAGTCAGAGGACGCGAGAGAGACAGAGAGCGAGCACGGAGGGATGGTCACGCTCTCTGTGACCTATAGTCTTCTCTTCTGTAACGTCACAAGGTGCGCGCAACAAAAACGAACCCGCATCAGCTGAGTTCTTCACATCGCGACGCGAGCGAGCTGAGCTGAGCTTGTCACAACTCCTCCGTTCTCATAAGCTGGCACTGGACTTAAGCACGCTCGTTTATGTAATTTCTAATCGCCAGGAGTTCAATGCATGTTGAGAAAAAGCGATTTAGCCGGTGGCTTCCGACTCTCAAACTGATGCGCGGAAAGGGACGCAGACGCATTAAATAGGAGCTGGCTGGCCTCGTCAAGGAACTGATGGGGGAAACGTAAAAGCGGACTCTGAGGAGAACTTAAAACGGGCTCTTCTCGTAAGAAAAGCAGAAACAGCGGGGAAAGGAGAAAACAAAACGCTGCTTTCAGAACTTGGACAGCTCCCTCGTTCATCCGCCTACACACATCCACCGTGTGAAATTCCATCGAAACTACGGCACAAAACCGACTCGGTTCTTCGCTGTGTTCACCCTTAAGCCATGGCAGGTGTACTTCAGGGAGAGAAGCAGCTTTTTGAGAAGTTCTGGCAGGGCACGTTCAAAGCCGTGGCGATGCCGAGACCCGAGAGCGTCATCGTCGCCAGCATCACCGCGCGGAGAGCCGTGACAAAGTGAGTTCTGCAGCCTGAGGCTTCTTATGCCCTTTCTCAGCTCATATCTTGAGGATTAAAATAACGATTAGCAGTCATTTTGTTTCAGAATGTTATTTAAAGTGCTTCGCATGAAGCATTATTCTTTTTAGAGAGGCAGATATACAACACATATAGTAACACTTTATTTTAATGTATCCTTGTTGCACGTTACATGCGCTTGCTATTAGAATTATGCACAAGTAATCCTAACCATATAGTAAATGAATATTAATATTACTCAGTACTTGCAGATATAATTACACTGCAACAATGACACCTTGAAATAAAGTGCAACAGTTTTGGCGACAATTTAATCCTAAAAATTGTCTCTTTGTATTTGTTTTTAGTGTCTTTTCTACCACGGCATCTCTTAGTTCTTCTCATTTGGTTGCCCTCACTTGTGTTCATGTAACTTTTTGTCCCATTTTCATATCACACGAACAATTCTGCCCGTGCTCCACATTCATCATTGGCCGTCCTTCACTGGAGGCCAGTCAGTTTCACTCTTGCACACATAAGTGCACAGCAGAGCGAGAGGCTACATGGAGTCCTAATGAATCAAGTCAGAGTAGAGCCCTTCATCATGCCCTTAGGTTAGGACATAAGGATGATCTCAGCGCCTTCTCCTTCACCCACGAATTAGGAGGCATGGCAGCGTGTCGAACAGAGAGAAAAGGGTGAAACAGCAATAGAGAAAGCAAGGCTTTGCTTCCCTTTCCTTCATTTCCTGTTAATCAGGATCAAGCCTTACTCCTCGCTCATTAAGCCGGTAAAGAGTGCGTAACTGATTTGTGATTCACTCTTGTGAATCGCGTATCTTTCCATGCACTGTATAACTCATCTTGCAGTCTCGGACAGACTGGAGTTTCACAGGGCTTCGTCGAGGCAACATGTGCACCAAAAAGAGGCATATCATGCTTCTCAAATTAGTTTTATAGGCTGTGTACATTTTGCAGTGCTGAAGCACAAAGGTGATGTTAGTCGAAATCTACCCCAAACCTGCTACTTTCTTCTTCTGGTTCTGAGCGTTGTGAAATATAGAATTGTCACTTGTTGTATCTGACTCGAAACAGAAATAGTCATTAGAAGTGGCTTAAATGATATGACTGACCTTAAGAGTAAAGCTAGTTGTTTAGAATTTAGGTTACTTGAGTCAAAAATACACAAACATTTCTTGTGAAACGTCTTGCCTTTTTGTCCATAATGAAAGTCAAACAGTCTGTGTAAACGTGTAAATAATGACAGGATTTATATTTTTTGATGAGCAATCCCTTTCGAGTGTACAGTCTAAAACTTAAAACATACGTCAAATATTTCTCTTAAAAATGTATTTATTTATTTATTTATTTTGATGTTGTTGCCATCCCCAGAGAGAATGTTAAGATTGTTAATTTTGCTGTTCTCACTCTATCATTGGTCTCTTCCTCTCTATCTGTTTATCTCACTGTGGATATTTACATATTCATAAGGCTGCTCACCCCTCAGGGTGCACCTGACGTTGATGTTGATGTGTACAAGGCTGGTAATGACAGTAACATCTACAACCAAACCAATTTAACCAGTGCCATCTGCAAATTCAGCATTCAGGTTTGTCTTGGTTGTTTCTCCCACAGGCACAGATCAGACAAGACACGCAGACATTTTAAGAAGTTAAAACGGCTGAGAAATAAAAGGATTTATTTCAATTTGCAGTAATAAATCACAAAGCATAAGGCCCATTAGCTTGTACTATCAGCTGCATGACTGGAGAAACATCATTATTGGTTATTTCATCTGAAAAATGCTGGTCACCTTTGCGTACATTGAGCCCACTTTCCCCCGCTTGGCACGTTTTTTTTTTCTCTACTTAATCGACCGTGTTTCATTTTCTTATTCCTCCTCCTCCTTTCTGGTGGTGTCACTGAGCTTTAAAGAGGCCCACAGCGCAGGGCAATTACAAAGAGTGCTGCTGATCCTCGTCTGTAGACCTAGTGTGTTCTGGCAAGACTAGAGAGATGAGTTGAGTCCCGTGCAGCCAGAGGGTCCTGCCCCCGGCCGCTGTAGCCCCACAAGCTGTTCTTCTCAGTGGCAAACCTCATTAAAAATGCATGGGGTTTTAGCTGGACTGAGTATAAGTGTGTTTATGTGGGTTAGGAAGCAGATGGCCCGTGGGAGAAAGGGTAAGGGGGAGAACCCCATCCCCTAGCAGCTGTTAGTTTAACAAGGAGAATAAAGAAGATTAGGGTAACCAACCTGGGAGTTGGACTGCACCCGAATGCAAGAGAAGAGAAATTACTATACTATAGTGCAATAAAAGTCCTATATATATATATACCTGGAGCACAAAAGCAGCAATGGGTACCATTGTTGCAATAGCCAGTATGGGTCAAAATTTAATGTAAAGATCATGCTCCATGAAGATATTTTGTACATTTCTGTGGAAAATATAGAAAAATCATTTTTAATCAGGTACATTTTTCTGGACTACTTTAAAAGCAATTATTATTGGTATATATTTTTTAAATAGTTAAATAATTTTTTTGCACCCTCAGATTCAGAAGAGTGCTACTTTTCAAATAGTTGTTTGTATATATTTAGACAATATTTAGAGGCCATATTTATTGGTATAGTGCATTTCCTCACTGGACAGTTTCATGTCAAATAAATTGGTGCAGCTTTAGTGTTTATAAAATATTTTGTTCATAAAAATTGCTTCTATAAATTATTTTGCAATCCTGTTCTGAATACCACCAGGGTTTTTTTCGGAGTATGGGGAACTAAAATACATATTGATACTGTTTCGTTCATTTTATTGGTATTACTTCTGAATTTAGTAAAATGTGACTTCTACGCTAGTTTCTTTATTTGTCTTTCAACAATGCAATTTTGACATCATTAAATTATTTTCTGGCAAATATGGTGCTTGCTTAGAGCCAAGTGAAAACAAGCATGTCATCTTTAAACCAGCTTTAAAATAGCTTTTCATTTTCTATCGTTCAAGCTTATTTTCCTGGCCCTTTTTGTGTAATAATCTCCTGGGAAGTTGTATATTTCTTGAAGACAAAGGGTTTGAAGGTGTTTGCTTTGAGAAGGAATTGAGTTTACCGAGTTGCTTGTTTCAAAGATTGATTGCTCCTCTGCTATTGATTTGACTGGGTGAAACAAAATGAAATGAAGACTGCAGTTACCCTTTCCTTTTTTACGGTAACCCAGTCAGCACGTGTAAGATTTTCGACAGCCATTTCCTCGTGCAAAAGTAAATTCTGATGGGTTAAACTGCTATTGACCTGCAAATCGTAAAAAAAAAAAAAATACTGTGTTTTATGTAACATTATTTTGTAGCTCGGTACAAGTCATTATGTTTAGTTTTTAATGACGTAGTCACCGCACACCCAGGCTACTGCTGAAGTGATGAAATGAATAGAAGGACAATGATTTTGTTCTCTTCACTGGCGAGGTCTACTACACCCAGCCTTTCTTTTGGTTTTGCTCAGAAAGCAGAAGGAAGCGACATTGTTCAAAGGTTGTGTGTGTCAGGGCCTAATGTAGAAGCCAGTCAGAACTCTCAGTTCTGTTTAGTTCCAATTCACTTGATTTAAATCAGCTGAAGCGGTGGTCGCATATAGACTTGTTACAACCCAGGGAATATAATTCCGACACTTATTTGGTTTTTTTGGAAGGCGCTTTTCCTTGTTCTTCTGGGTGGTGGGTGGGGTCTCTGAAGGGACTGTAACCCCTGGAGCTGAGCTCTGGCTCAGAGACAGCTGCAGAGCTGTAGCAATGCTGATATGGTTGCCAGGCCTGCAGGGTAGAGCTATAATTCCTTTTAAATGTAGCCACTGCTACATTCCAGCACATCCTCTTAGAGGTAGGAGAGACACGTTTTTATTTAGCCGGAAGTGAGTCCAACATTCAGTCGGTAGCGAGATGAAAGACACAGCTGTGAGACACCAGGGAGATGTTGAAATGCAGTATATGGTCTTGATATGGAGGACTTATGTTGGCGATCTGATGCTTGAGCGAGAAAGCTTATTGCCAGCTGTGCAGAGAAAGTCCAAATAAAGAATTAATTGTCATTACAGTATTTATCACCATTCATGTAAAAGTATGAACTGAAGGGTGTGCTGCCATCCACTTCAGAAATGTATTAAATCAACCCCTCACTGGGATTTTTTTCAAGGCTGTTTTGCACAATGCTGAATCTAGTTACTCTTGATTTGATTCTAATCACAGTGAAGTCCACATTAAATCACATTTATGCTTCACCCTCGTCTTACCTTTCTCTTGTGAACCCCACGAAACTTAACTATCACTGAAAAGCTGGTTAGATTAAGGAAAACGAGAACGAGGCACAACCTGGGGGTTATGCTGGAGTAATATTACCAGGATGAATAATCCATAAAGTGTTGGCACAGGACTGCATACATCTAGGGAAGTAATACTGATTCCATTAAATATTAACAGCCATATTTAATGAGTATAAATCCACTTGTGCACTTTTTTCCCATGCCTTGATAATTTACAGACTAAAACCAATATACATTTCAGCTGAATAAAATTTTAACAGTAGCTCTTTTTCAGCAAATTGGGAGGTTCAGGAGAATTTCAGCTCATACTCATAATGGACAATAAAAGTGGTAAATTAGAGCATGTGCAGAGCAGACATGTGTCTTGTTCTTCCTGGAGAGTTGCAGTCCTATTATTATAATTTTTGTAAAGGATTGTGAAAATGTTGTGTAAAGATTGTCCCATTCTGTTTATATTTTGCTGGATTGAACTTTTGAGTGGTGACATTTGCTATTAATTTATTACTTTTCTTGCAATATTTTTTGTGCACAGGATTTACAGCAATGCGTTTCTTAATAAGCGAATTCTATTTAACTTTTTCTATCACAATGTCTGTATGCAAATAGAATCAAAACAGGTTGTTAGGAAGTATCGCAGGGAAGATAGAGCAGGCAAATGAATGTTTTTAAGCATTGAATGTTCAGTGTGAATGTTTACTCAAGGACACAATTGAAGCAGTTTTTCCACTGGCTGTGTGTGTGCAGTGTGTAGGCAGCAGACGGCTGATTATTTGCTGATTATTTTTCCAGGACTATTTTCTGCAATTTTTCTTTAGCAAAAAGCCAAACTAATGTTGAAGTGTAACAAGGTGACAAAAAAAAAGCATGTTTAACTAATCAGACTATAGCAAGTGACTGTACAGATGCTACAAATCTATACTGCTTCTACACACAAATTCTGTATATTTTCAAATAGATCCTGTTATGCAGTCATTCTAGGTCTGATAAAAACTGGAACATTTCTCTGGTTGTATTACTCCGCATTCAAGACAAGCTGCGTGTGTCTCATTCAGAAGCCTGTGCCTTCCAGAGAAAGCATTTGGCGGCCACATAAAGTCATCTAATTTCAGAAAGCAACCATTAGAATGCTGACTCTAATTCTTTGTGTGGCGTAAATTACTGTAATTTCTTTCTTTCTTGGAAATGCAATGGTTACTTTTTGAAATATGACAAGCTGGATGACATATATACAGCTGACGAATGTGACCTTCAGAGGGCGCAGCCTTCAAAATGAGACACAGTCGCTGTCAGTCTGTGCAGTAGAATGCTACTCAAACAATTTCTATTATATCTGCTTATCTAAGGAGAAGGGTATACGCTATGACAAGAAGTCTGCATGAACAAATTTGCTGGAAAATATTTCCGTAGATGCAGCAAAAATACTCGATAAGTACAGTAAATGTGTGTGTGTGTGTGTATATGTGTTGGGGTGTAACGATTCGTATTGTTTATCGTACAATTAATGGTAATTTTCCAAATCATCAAAGTGATCATCCTTATCCCCTTGTTAGTGGAGACTTGAGCGGAACACATGCCTGCCATCATTGAGTCATATATACACACACATATATATATAATTATTATTATTCTTTTTTTATGTAAGTTAGTCAAAATTACATTTTTATTACTTAAAGTAAAATAAACTTTAACTAAAATAAAAATATAAATATGATGAAATAAATATGAAAAAATAACTAGAAAAATAGCTTAGAGAAAAACAGGTGAAATACTTTATTTAGTACACTGCACTGTATGAAAAACACATTTATCAGCATTGATGTGTTCACCAATATATATTGAGCATCCTTTATAACAAGAAGAATAAAAACAGTGACAATGTCTGTGACATTCAGAAAGCGGTATTAAAGGAGACATATGCCCCTTGTGTAATAAATGTCCCTGGTTTCCCCAGATTGTGTCTGTGAAGTATCAGCTCAAAATGCCCTACAGATCATTTATTATATCATTTTGAAAAAGCCTGTTTTATAATGGAAGCTGACACAAGCATAAAATTTCTGCATCTTCACATCTGAATAACACGAACACAGAGGGACGAATTCTCATTCACACACGGGTTTACATTAAAAACACACGAGTTACAAAAACAGTGGGTTAATTATGTGTGACGGTGAATAAATCGTATGTTTGTATTAGATCTGTGTGGCAGCAGCATTATAAGTTAAGAGTAAATAAATCAATAAATGCACTGCTCTCTCGTCTCCTCTGAGGCTCTGTTAGCATGTTCTGCTCAAACTTTGAACTGGTACACCGCTGCCGCTTGCAAAAATCTAAATAACATGCCTTGGCTGGACACTTACAGATTAAGGGGGGCTAATATTATAAAGAGATACCTTTGCAGCGTTACAAGGAAAGCGAGATCAGACGTTTCTTGGTTGGTAGATGCACCGGGGACCTGATTTTAGCACTTAAAACCTGATTTACATGATATGCCACCTTTAAGAGTAAACCTACATGACTGCTGATATATCCCAGCTAATTAATTCGCATGCCATATGTACGACTTCCATGCTTCCTGTGATTTGTTTGTACCTTATTTACTTGTGCCGCTGCACATGTGACGCAGAACATCTCTCGCTCAATATACATGTAATCTTCGGAGACTCAATCAAGCAGGTTATGTCAAACCGAACATGAGACGAGTAGGCAGGCACATCTACTACAAGCTGTGACTCGCAGAGGTTACCGTCTATCAGCTCGCTATTTTCCTCACCACTGGACTCCTGGAGTGATCAAAGGCCATTATTAAAATGCAAACTTATCAAAGTCAAACCTTCATCACTTAAATTAAATCATTTCAAGCTCGGCTGGCTCTCCTCTTCTCCGCCTCCCCTTCATTTTTCATTTCCATCCCTTGCCCATCCTCATTTCAGGAAGACGATCTGCCACTCACGCAAAATTGCTTCCATTTGCATAACTGATGCTTCATTTGGGCCGGGACTGTTTCCGTGGCACAATAGCGAGGCAATGACAGCAATAACGAGCGAATGGAACTCTCCCACCTCTCAATTTTGGGATCAATCTTGCCGTCAAGGACAAGTGTTCCTTAAGTTGACATTTCCTTTCCTTCACCCTCTGGCTGAGCAGATGTTCAGGCTTCAACTGTCTGCGGTGCTCTGATAGTAAGTCACCGAATGATTTATTCAATATCCGGGATGGGCTTTTTAAGATACTTCTGTTGGCGTCCGTATGTTCTCTTTATTGTTTTTGGCTCTTTTTTTTTACAGTGTATGTTTTCATTGAGGCCAAAAACTGAAGTTTAGCCCTCAAGCATTCTTCATATAGCAGCTCTTAATTTGTCATTCGTGGTCAAATTTTGGCACGAAGGTCTAAGCTATGATCCCACTTTGTTTTTTTTTAAATGATAATGTTTGGTGTTTTTGTTTACTTCTAAAAGTACAATATTTTTATAGAAAATATGCTTATTTTTATGTTATATTTAATATTTTTTGTACTTACGTTTTAATATATATATATATA
>JAUMHP010000046.1:656064-668422 GCA_032361065.1 Enteromius trimaculatus
CTGCATAAAATAGAGATTCTAAGCTTTCAAATGGTACCACATATGGGGTTATTGGTGCATGCAAAGGGTTAAAAATTAAAGGCACAATTTGAATGTAACTTTGGACCCACCGGCGGGTCCGCAGAGTATTAAGGTCATATATATACTGCTCAGAAAAATAAAAGGAATGCTAAAATAACATTCTTTACATAATTGAATGTGCTGACAATAAAATCACACAAAAAATGATCACTGGGAATCAGTGTTGCTTCCTCAGTGGGCAGTTTGATTTCACAGAACTGTGATTGACTTGGAGTTACATTGTGTCGTTTAATTGTTCCCTTTGTTTTGTTTTGTTTTTATCAGTGTATATATTCTGTAAGAAAAGTGCTATATTTCAGTTATTATACGTTGGTTTGATATTTTGTTGTCTCATGACATTGAAAGCGAGTCTTTTTGGGCCACTGCATACTTTCGAGCAGATACAAGTCATCCTGAAATATAACTTGTTGCATGTTTTTCCTGCTCATCTTTCAACTTCGCTCTTCATGACGAATGAATCTGAAGAAGGAGAAGCAGATACCGCATGCCTCTGCTGCATTTCGTCACATTTCGCGTTTAGAACATTATTAGTGTTCTTCATATGCGTGTGTGACTCCTCTCCGGCCTTGAGGAGTGAGTAGATTTCTATTATGAAGTGAATGAGTCATCTGGGGGAGGGTGAGATTGGACCAGTCGCTGTCCGGTGGAGCCAGTCACAGCCCGGATTCTAAACTTGGACAGGGAGGGTCTTCAGCCAGCTGTCGTGTGCCGCCGAGCACTTTCTGGACTTTGTAGACCGGTAAATCACATATAAACCAGTGGAAAGAGCTTACATTGTCAGTAAACTTCTAGAACTCCTACATGAGCGCAGTATTACTCCTAAACTTGGGTGCGTAATTACGCGCCTGGAGACCTTTTCAAACTGCGCTCTTTTTGATAAGTGATTACTTTCGGACTTTTAACTGGAACGTGACGATTTGAACGAGAAAAGTTTTCTAAAGTCACTTTTTTCCCTAGTTTCACCATGGCAGAAGGGGATTACTACACTATGGGCAACCGACAGAGGATTCCAAGGGATCCGTTTCGTGAACAGTCGCTCGCGTCTCGATTTATGGACGATGACTTTGGACTGCCACCTTTTCACGACGAATTATCTATGGACTGGCCCGGCTGGGCAAGACCTCGACTGAGCACCCGTCTTGACGCGCCGTGGACGGGCCCGTTGCGTCCTGGCTTCCCGCGGGGCTTCAGCGCCAGATACAGCGAGGGTCCGCGCAGATCCAGCGCTCCTCTCACCAACCCAGACGAGCCGTGGAAAGTGTGCGTGAACGTGCACAGCTTCAGTCCCGAGGAGCTTAATGTCAAAACTAAAGAGGGTTTTGTAGAGGTGTCAGGTGAGAAAACACATCTGAACTTTGAGAAGCATGAGGAATCGATAACATGTGATCCTGGAGCACAAAAACCTGGCATAAATGCCACGGGTATATTTGTAGCAACAGCTAATAATACATTATATGGGTCAAAATTGTTGTTTTTTCTTTCATGCCAAAAAGGATTAGGTTATATTTAAATAATAATTATGTTCCAGAAATATATTTTGTAAATTTAACTTAAATATATAAATACGTTTTAATTAGTAGCATGCATGGCTAAGAACTCAATTTGGATAACTTTAAAAGCTTTTTTTTTCAATATTTTCTATGTATTTTATACATTCAATTTCATATTTTCAAATAGTTGTATCTCAACCCAAATAGTGCATATTTGTCCTGTCCTAACAAACCATACATCAATGGAAAATTTCTTTTTTAAATTTATTATTAAAAATAAATATATACAATGCAACCAATAAAACTGATAAGAAATATTTATTGTCAAAAGATTATTTGATACATGCTTGGTTATCATATACCTTAATAAGGCCTCTTTTCACAGAACAATAAATAATCTTTCGCTCAAGTATTTATTTATTTATATTTTTTACGTAAAGCATAATCCTTTAGTATATTTTTTTATTTTTGTACATTTTCTTTTTTGTTGTTGTTTGTTTACTTATTTATTTGCAAAGTATTTAACTCTTTTAGTATATTTAATTTTTTCAAATGTATTTATTAATTTATGTATGCATTCGTTTGTTCGAATAGAGCTGCTTAAGTGTGAGTTATACTTTTCTAAGTTTGTTTTTCTAATTTAATACCAATTATAATTTTAAGTGATATTACCAACACAACAATTAAATAATAATAAAAAAGGCATTTTACTTTATTTTTTATATGCAACTTTTATTCTGCTTCCCCCCAAATAATATTTAATTGATTAATTAAATATAAAAATAAAAATAATGCCCTTTGGGCTCCATATGTTCATTCCATACATGCGTGCTGCTGTCTCTCGACTGTGGTTTGAGAATGAAAGGCCTTTGGCATGACTTGCACATTACCAGCAAAACTCTTGTAATCAGCCACCTGCTGAGATCCCTTGAGGATCACTCACATAAACACACTGAATTAGACCTCAAACAGAGAGTCCCACACCGCACCTCTTCCTTTGCGTTTTTTTTTTTTTTTTTCTCTCTTTAATGACTAAAGTTTTTTAGCAAAACTTATAAAGCGGAAAGGGCAAAGGGCAGTTTCTGTCTGCTCCAGAAATACTTTATATTTGTTGACTGTGACAGCAGGACACAAGTTCAGAGTTCAGGAGAGAGCCAAGGATTTTTAGAAACACTGTGTTGGTATGGCAGCTGGGTCACTCAGTCACACTCCACGTCACACAACCTCGTTCTAAAAGCGTCACACACAGATATCAAAGTGAACCACCCTATGCTCTGTTTTAATGCCTTGGTGACCAGTTTTGAAACACCTTGAAAATCAGTTGCAACTTTTAATTTCACAGTTAAGTTTTATTCTCATGACTCAGCCTTTTTTTTCCCGCAATTCAGATTTTCTTCCCAAACTGTGAAAAAAAGTCACAACCAGATGTAGAAACAGAATTGGGAGAAAAAAAAGGAATAAAAAAACCCTCAGATTTGCAGTTGAAAGTGTATAACCTAAGATATAAACTTGCAATTATGATAAAAAAAAAGTTGTAATTGTGAGATATGCTTTAAAATTCGAGAAATAAGACAAAATTACAAGATTAATTTTGATGTCAACAGATGTCAACATGTCAGCTAGCTATGTGCAACCTTTTAAACAAATACTTACAGAGTTTATAATCTGCAATTCTAAGATATAAACTCACAATGAAAATTAAAAAATGTGGCAGAAATAACCTTTCTTATATACAGTATATATATGTGTGTGTGTGTGTGCTGTGTATATTTGTTAGTGTACACATAAGTACACACACATGCATGCATATATTTTTGAAATATTTACATGTATACATTTATATATATAAATTATTATTAATTATATAATTATAATTATATTAAATATATTAATAATTATATTAATTATAATTATTAATATTTAATATATTTACATAGTATATTTTTCTGAAATAAATACACGTGTGTATTGCGTAAACAAAAACTTTTATTTTGGATGTGATTAATCATTTGACAGCACTAATATATTAACATGGAAAATCCTTGCTCTCAAAATGTCCTTTCATTGACATACATGTTAAACTGTCATATTAGCTGCGCATGTGTGTGAAAGATAATCAATCAAATGTGTTTATGCTCCTAGTGTTCTCTGAAGAGCCAGTTATTGTAGATATGTGGGCCGCGGCGAGGCATGACTGGCATTTAGTGACCAACAGCTGCAGAGAATGAGGCCAAGAGACTTTTAAACAAGCCGTCTTGATTTGAAATAGCACAAACTATAGTGTAGCCTTTACAATGACGGTAAAACCTGAAGGGACTTCAACAGAGAAAGCCCAATATGGCCAGAAAGTCTTAGACTATAAACCTGTTTGAGTCTAATTTAATGTCAGTGTGGTAAAGGTTACACTTCTGAGCGAAACGTTGTAGCTTTTCATGAGCAGTCAGTAATACCTGTGTATATTGACATTGTATTTAAAGCAAAAGCAGCTCTCTACACATCATCTATAAAATGTCATAAGTGTTGTATGGTTGCATCGATCATCTCGCTCGAAGACATCGATCTCGGCGTTAACTACCGCTTTTATGTCTTTTCACCAGGGAAGCACGAGGAAAAGCAGGACGAGGGTGGGATTGTTACCAAAAACTTCACCAAGAAAATTCAGTAAGTACCGCGATTGTATCAAAAGTTTCCGGCGGCTTCTGATTTGGAAGCTTCTAGAATGATGAAGCAAATGAGGAATGTCACTCGGAGTTATTAAAGCAACACAAAGCATTCCCACTCCTCCACCCACCCCAACCTCTCCGCTTTCTTCTCGCTCTTCACAGTCAAAATGAATGGTAGAGGCAGAGAAAAAGAATCAAAGTTGGAAGATAAAACGGAAAAGGAACCTCTTGTTAGGCTCTGACAGCATATCCTGTGGCTCTGATGCCTGCAGTAATTAAGCGACATAGTGATTTGATTTTTTTTCCCCCTTTTTTATTTATTTAGTTTTTTGTCACCATGCCGTTTCTCTGACGGAGACCAAGAAAGAAACTCTAAGAAAGAAAAGAAATTCAATTATTGAACAAATGCAGCACTATTTTAGTATTCTAACACAAGAGACGCACACTATCAGTCAAAAGTTTGGCAAATCCAGACAGTTTCTTTTATTATTACTTAAATTTAACATGAATACGTTAAATTCATCAAAAGTGACAGTGATGATATTTTTTACGATATAAAAGATTTCCACATTAATCCCTGTATTTCCTCTTACAGTAATTCTTTTTTAAAAATCACAGCAACATTGATAATAGTAAGAAATGGAGTAAGATAATATAATATGAAATATAGTAGTATTGGTGATGTTGAGCAGCAAATCAGGATTTTAGGATCATGTGACACTGAAGACTGGATTTATGATGCTTTGCATCGCAGAAATAAATTACATTTTGAAACATATTAGTGTTTAAAAACGGTTATTTTACATTGTAATAATATTTCACAGTATTACTGTTTTTACTGTATTTTTTAATCAAATAAATGCCGCCTTCTTGAACATTAAATACTTTTTAAATAAATTGTGGTAACACGGTTGGTTACACCTATTAGTTGCTTATTAGCAGGCATATTACTAGAATATTAGCCATTTATATGTGCTAAATGCTGTTTATAAAACCAATTTTGAGAGTATTTGGCGCAGGTAGTTGGACATACAGTATAGTCGGTCTCCGCCTCACCAATCTTCCACTTATCTCAAATCTCTCACCACTCCCTGTAAATATACAGATCCCCTTCTTTCAGTATCTCGACCTCAGTATCCCACCTCCTCCCCAGATCTCTCCTCTCAGATCTCAGAACAGCCCTCCTAACCCTGAGTATCCTTCCTTCGCTTACGCTAATTACCAGCAAGGACGAACTCGTGAATTAAGCACATGCTATCTGTAATGCCTTTTTCTACAAGACCTTATTCTACATCCATAATCAGTGTTACCTATTGTAAGATTCTTACTGAACCCAAGCGTTCAACACTAATGTAAGTCTTTCTTCTACCTCAGTCATACTGGTATATTTTGAAATGGCTCACAGCTTTTTTGAACATTAGCATTCTGCTGAGCTAAGAACACAATACTCTTATAGAAGATATAGGTCATGCTCAGGTACTGGGTAGAAAAATCAGTTTTTAATTAAACCTTTATTCCTGATAGCTGTCGGTATTGTTTCTGTGTCTGCGCAGGACGACTGTAGCATTGCTCTGCTGATTGAGCAGCGTCAGCCACTGAAGGCAGCTACATGATAAGGTTTATATAAACTCCACAGAAGCTTGGCAACAAGCATGGAACCTTCCAGCCTTATTTGGCCATGATGACAGACGAAGCTCAGAGTCTCTTTCTGACTCTCTCTCTCTGTTGTGTCCTCTTACGCTCTTTCTAAAGGCTGAGATTATTATTAAATGTAGTTTTATACGATGTGTTGTTCGAAAAATGTAGGGTCAGTGCGATTTTTTTTTTTACACTTTTATTCAATAAGGACACATTAAAGTTTAATTGAAGGCATAATCTTATAAAGATTTATATTCTAAATAATTCTAAACTTTCTATTTATCAAAGAATTCTGAGGAAAAGGTATCATGGTTTGCTCAAGAATGTTAAGCAGCACATTATAATGATTTCTAAAGGATCATGAGACATTGAGAACTGAAGTAATGATGCTGAAAAAATAGTTTTACCATCACTGGAATAAATTTCAAATAAATTAAAATTATATATATATATATATATATATAATAATAATCCAAATAATCCAAACTTTTTACACTTTTTTTTAGCCCAAAAAATGCATGACAATGATAATACATTAAACATAATTATTAATAATATGTTGAAAAGGGGGGACGCATCTAATTGAATCTAACTAGAAAGGGTCAGGTTTTGTGTGTTTTGTATATTTTATGCTCGTCAGGGGAACTTCTAGAGTTAAACTCTATAAATAACTGGCAGTGTGCTTCATAGGAGGGTTTATTTTTTACTACAGTATGTGAGTGTAGTTTCTGAGTTTGCAAAGAATTATAAGAAAGGTTTGCATGTTGACTTTTGCAGTTCATTTAGTAATATATTGCTGAAAACTGCACAATTGTTTTATCTAGCATTACCCTCTTAAATCCCCCCAAAAAGCTCCCCCACCTCTAGACTTTTTGCAGAAGAAGACCGACAGGAAGCGACTTTCTATGATATCACCATCCATTCATGTTCAAAACAAGTTCCACCCTTTCTCTGTAGAGCAGATATGAATTTATGGTAATCCAGGCTTAAAGGCATCACAATTCAAACAGACAGTAAGAACTCCTCTCATTAAAACGGCTGCAGTCAGTCTGCCTGCCGGATGATTAGACAAGTGTGTAGATGGAAATTTCTGGTGATAAACTTTGCATCAGGAGGCGATTTGTAATAATTGGCAACAGACTCTATTTCTGAGCCCAGCACCTGGAGGGAGCAGAACTCACTCGCTTTCTCTCTCTTTCTCTCATTGCAAGTGATGGCAGGCAGAACATTTAAATGAAAACCACGAAATGCATTGGGAGTTATCTTCTAGCCACAAGCTGCCACACAGAAAATCAAGTTTGTTGGAAATTAAACCAAAATGAGGATATACCGAGTACGCATTGCACGATTCTGGGTTATATCAACTTTAGACTTGAGTTAAAACTCAATTAACCCGGGTTATGTTATGTTCAGGCAATACCAGTTGCGCTAATATTGAGCTAACCTTTGTCAAATTGTAACATAATTTCAGGCTTTGTTTCAGTGCAAATGCAAAAAAGTGCTTTTAAGGTTAAAAAATTATGGTATGCATCAGATACGTGACCCAGGACCACAAAGCCAGTCATAAGGGTACATGTTTTGACATTGAGATTTATACAGTATCTGATCTGGAATCTGAAATATTGAGGAATGTAGCGGTCCTAATGAGGTTCTCAGAAATGCATATATTACTTCAGAAATTAAGTTCATGAATATCTTCATGCAACATTATCTTTACTTAATACCGTAACAATTTCTGCCATAAAAGAAAAATCAACCATTTTGACTCAAAATATTGTTGGCTATTGCTACAAATATACCCGTGCAACTTAAGACTAGTTTTTGTGGTCCAGGGTCACATGTAAGCCTTTAATTTACAATGGTCTAAATCAGAATCTGGTTCGATCTGTATCGTAGAGGTATATCTTTACTGGCATTGATTGTTCCATGAAGAAAGGTTTATTATAGATTTATTAAAAGGTTCTTCACCCTAAAAAAGAGTAAAAGTTACTGAAATCCAAAATGCTTTTTTATGGCATTTCTGTAAAAACCACATTCTGGAATCATTTTGTTCTTTCTTCACAGAATCCCGTCCGATGTGGATCCTCTCACTGTGTTCGCCTCTCTGTCTCCGGAAGGGGTTCTCATCATAGAAGCCCGGCAGACCCCCCCGTACTACCTCTACAGCAACGAAATGCCTGCAGAACCCATGGAAGAACCCGAGGCCAGATCTCAGGAGCCCAGTATGGCTTCAGCCGAAGTCTTTGCAGCCAGGGAGTGAAAGCGAGCTTCCGTGCCCTTGGTATTTGCTCCAAGCCAGTACCAAAATCTAGTTTTATCAGTCTCATAAATTAACTTAATTCAAAAGTCATTAATCTGCTAGGGAGTAGTCCATAAATCAAATGCGTACATGGTACATGGTTGGATCAAATACCAGCATCTTTCAGTTACTACGTCAATGAAGAAAAATGAAAGTGATGTGAGCTACCAGTCAAAGGAAAGGTACCAAAAAAACAATGAGACCAGACCGATTTCTGTAATAAAAATTAACATACTCTACGCAAGTACTTAAATGGTTAAACTTTGCAATGACAAGTTTCCGTCCTCAAGGGGGCGATAAAGCTCCCTTCAAAAATCAGTAATTTAAAGGGATAGTTCACCCAAAAATAAACTCATCATTTACTCTTGTTCCAAAAATTAATTACTTTATTGTGTCAATGGAACACAAAACATTTTTGTGCACAAAAGTGTCAATATAATCCAATGTTATTTTAACCGCTTTGAGTTTCACTATATGAACCCCAAAAAAAAGTTCTTCAAAGCATCTTTCCAACATTTTTTAAAATGTCGTCTTGTGTTTCGTGGAAAGGTCATACAGGTTTGGAGCAACACAAGATTTAACAAATTGCCTAGTAAAGTTCTCTTTAAACTGCTTCATCATATTCTGATCAAATAGAGGACAACACTGGCAAAGCAATGCATGTTTGTGTTGCAATCTAAATTACTTCGAGATGTGAAATGTTTACATACTTGTGCAGAGTATGTTCGGACTCTCTGTCCCTCATATAAACCTAAACTTGTCTGGTTCAAATGGAAGTGCTATTTTAATCATCCGAGTATTCGTCACGTTGGACTGTGATCTTCTCTGAGAACCGGCCGTAAATGCTGCAGCTCTTTCTCAAAGCTGTTTATTGTTTCTTCTTTTCTTATTTGTGTGCATTTTTTTCTTTTTGCGTAGTGATGTATGCTATGCTTTTTTATAATAAATGACATTTACGGAAGCCAGCGTTTTGTTTATTACTCCTCTCTGCAAATCTGTTACGTTAATAAACGAGCTGTATTACAGATACAGCGGTCGTTATTTCTCCGACAGCTTTACACCTGTTTGCTTATCCCACTTATATAACCTCCTGATGCCGTCGAGTAATAAATCGAGCATCACTCTTTGCTGGGTTTCTCTCAGTCACATCTGGGTGTTCTCTTGGCAGATTGGCTGTGTGCTTATGGGAGCGACTCCATGGGAGTTGTCTCTGCACGGTGGCGGTAATTGGGTGACAGATTAGTGTGGAGATTATTCCGAACGCTTTGGCTCGCTTTCAATCTCCTCGATGAGGACACGGACAGAAAATATTGAAGAAAACGGTACTCGGCTGCTGATTAACTGATGTGTTTGCCCATTGGATTTTTCTCCCCAAATCGATCCGTATCATTTTCAGGGTTTGAGGTTAATGAATCAGGACTATAACCATGCTCCATCCGAGCTACAGTAGATGAGAATTATACAATATTTACTACTCAAGGGACATAATGTTCAAGCTTATAAAATCCTCTGGAAGCAAAACAAGACGTGAACTAGGTGCCACAATGACAACCTCCACCTGTCACCTTTAGTTAGAAACACTTCTCAGCTTCTGCTGATTAATCTAGTGTTGTTGTAAAGCACAACAAGAAGCTTCGCACAATTATGCTCAGGTCTTTATTAGTGCTAAGAAGATGCATGTTACAGTAAATTCGAAGGCTAAGGAAAGAGCTGGGATGTTGCTATATTGCAGCCTACATTTTGTCTACATCCATCTCCTTCTGGAGCACCTGCTGCGGGGTGAACGCCTCTTGGGTTTGCCCGGAGGTTGACTGCTCATCCTCTGTCACAGCAGGGTCTGTGCATCCCTCTTCGCCCTCCAGTTGTCGAGGCTGCATGACCTCTGCCTGCTCTCCTTGCTCCGGGGTGAGGGTGTCTGGAGTCTCTGGAGCCTGAGGCTTGTCTTCGTCTCGCTCGCTGCTCTCAGTGGCCTCTTGAAAAGTCTCTTCTTTGTCCTCGCCTCCCGGTTCAGCGACCTGCTCTTTTCCAGACTCAGCGGGGGCTTCTGATATGGACTGGGGTTGTGGTTCTCGAGATGGATCTACTTCAGATACAGTCTGCTGGTCTGGTTCGGGAAGCTCAGTTGAGACAGTTTCTCCTTCAAATGTTTCTGGTTTGGCCTCGGTTTGAGGCTCATCTTGTTGTTTTCCTCCAGTGGTTTCCTCCACCTGTGGCAAATCCGAAACAGTCTTTAAATGAAGTCAAGAGCTTAAATGCCACATCAAGACCCTAAAAATGCCAGGGTCAGTGTACACAAAAATGATTAATTTTCTGGGTTGTGAAGAAAGGCCATACGTCCCCTGCGGGAAAATAAGCTTGCATTTAATCTCATTGTTGGTTATTAGAACAATTATGAGCCTGGTAATTGGAATTGCTAGGTGATTAATTTATCAACTGACTTTAAATTTGGCGTTTGACATTTACGGGGCATTGTAGAATCGTACACTTCTAATTATTTCTGAAATCCTTTTTGCGTTAATGTAAAAAACATTTTGTTTTGCAGCTTGTTATGACGACATGCAACGGGTTAACAATATCTGCCATTGCTAAAGCAAGCCAACTTAATTTGAGTGGCCATATCCTATGCAATAATAATTGAAATAAGTCCTTTTCTCCTATAGGTATTTCACCCTAGTTTCCCCTGCAAACTTAAATTGCTGTCAGCTTCTTGCTGATAGTTCCTGGGAGACAGTTACTCTGCTGGCGATGTCTAGCTTTTATACAAAACCAATTAGGCACCGGTGGACGAATGGGTAGTGTTTACCCCATGGATTTACCAAGAAAAGTTTTCAATAATGATAATAATTGTGCTGTTTCACCATGAATGACAGAAAGCACCACTTAAATGTCATAGTGATACATCATAAACAAGCGTGATGCATGCTGCCCAGAATACTCCGAGTCCAATTCTGAGCTTCAATAAGTGAAAATGTTCAGAGTGTGTGTTTACAGATTAAACAGCTGTCAGAACTAATCAATACCTGGATGGGGATATTGACATCAGCGGGGAGGGGAATGCTGGGTAATGGTGCTTCCACTGTAAGGATCCCATCGGCGGACAGACACGACTGGAGACTTTCAGCTTCAACAACACCTGGAAGACTTAATCCAGAAATAAATCCAGAATTAATAAATCTGTTCATTTGTTCTTATTGATCATTGCTTATTATTATTATTATAAGCAAGAGCACATTCAGTTGATCAGAAGGCACAGTACTTTTGCATAAAAGCTTAGCTTTTTAAAACTTTTTATAAATCAAGGAATCCTGACAAAAAATGTAAAAAAAAAAAAAAAAAATCAAGCAGCACAATTATTTTGATTATTTATAACAATCATAATAATAAAAGTTGCCTGAGCCGCGGATCAGTATATCACAATGATTTCTAAAGGATCCTGTGACACTGATCATGTGTGGTAACGATTATAAAAATCCACTTTCACATCACAGGCATAAATTACATTTTAACAGTTATTTAACAGTGTAATAATCTTTCACAATGTTGCTCTTTTTACTGCATTTTTGGATTAACTTTTGAATGTGCTGGTTAACACTTACGTGTATTTTCTTGTGAAACATCTAGCAATGTAGCCATGCTCATCTTGCCTTTCCTCATGCTTTCCTTTAGATCAAAGTGGAAACACAAAAAAGAAATTAATTACTTAATTATTAAAGAAATTAATTACTTTAACTCCAAGAAGAGCATTTTATATTTTCATGATTGTTTTTTTTTATTTTTATTTTTTTAAATGGCACTTTCAGTCAGTAAATCAATCAATCAATCAATTAACAGTGTCATCTGGTCATTTGGCTGACATTAAATACATGATTATATATGAAGAGTTTGTGCCATCTGAAATATTCTTTAAATTAGCAGGTTTCTATATTTATGTTTATTTTTGTTCAGTTCCACATACCTATGCATTGCCATTAATGTGGAATTGCATAAACATTCAGTACGCATATACTGTAGTTTGCAAACAAAAACTTTTATTATGGTTTGTTTACATACTATTTTTTATGTGTACTGTGTTTAATATATAAATACATGCACATACAGTATATATGTTTAATATATTTTTTCATGAATGCACATTTATGTATTTATTATATTTTATATTATTTTTATTTAGAAACGCCATATATATA
>JAUMHP010000046.1:724359-753265 GCA_032361065.1 Enteromius trimaculatus
TAAATTAAATTAAATTAAATTAAATTAAATTAAATTAAATTAAATTAAATTAAATTAAATTAAATTAAATTATTTTTATTTCATTTGAATACAGATCAAGTATGATGTTTCTTATAGTTAACTAAAACTGAAATTAAAATGAAAAAATACTTGAAATGAAATAAATGTTATCTATTTTAGCTGGTATGGTAGCCTTTGTTATTTTAATTGTCCTTAACTGGATGTACTAAAAACACTGGGGAAAAAAATCTATATATATATATGTAGGCAAACTTAAAAATAAAAAGTCTATATTATTGAAATAATGACAATAAATTAACTGTGGGTTCACATCCTGATTTACTGTTATTTATAAAGTTGGAAAAAAGTCCTGCTATTCATACTAAAATAATTAATGCAACAGAGTTGATATAATTGACAAATATAGCAGCCATACGCTTTGATTATGACATATTTAATCATAATTGAGTGGTGCAGTATTCCAGAAGAACTGTTTGACTTCTGTTCAAAGCTCTGGTCCTGTGAGAGTTTTATCTGAGAGGAGGAGCCAGAGATCAAAGCAGACTGATTTTCATTTCTCTCTCTCTCTCTCTCTTCCTATGTTCTCATCCTTCTCTCCAGCACAATGCCAGTCGGGTTACTATAAATACCCGGAGAAGCCATTTTTCATGTGTGCGATCCTCACAATGCTCTGAGAACCGTGCTCGTAAATCAGACGTCCCCTCTGTGAATCGTGTCTTTGATGGGGCCCTGCTGACGTGATCCTCTAATGAAGAAAAGAGATGATGAGGAGGCCCTACTTTTGCGTCTGTAACTCACAACAATGCAGTGTATTATTACATAAAGCAATTAGGAGGCCCCTGAACACCCACAGATGGAAATGTTTTCTCCCACCGACTCTGAGAAGATGTTACAGCCAGACGATGTGTGTGTATCTGTGTGAGAGGATGTCGACGCTTTTTATGTTTTTACCGCAGCCCACAAGTATGTTTTAATTCATAGAAGGCCTTGTTAAAAGACACCGGTAGTAAGTAATTAGTAAATAAAAAGTGCACCTACATGGGTTATGGAAAATATGGTCTAGAACCCATTTGTGCTTATCATTTAGATACACGCACAAGTTTGTTTCTGTCAGCAATGTCAACAATTCCAGGTTTTACTATACTTGTGAGGATATTTGGTCCCATCAATGTAGCATAAACACACACACACACACACACACACACAGGCAGTAGTTTTCAGATCCACAGGTGGTCGGCAAACACACCACCAGAGGGCAGAGTTAAACTTCCATCCTTTCATTCCTTCCCTTTCTCCTTCAGACACAAAACAAAAACAATTCTGAAAGGAGAAATGCTGTAATTGATGCACATACACCATTTGAATCACACACAGTTACTTCTGTTTCTGCATGTTTCATGATATTCATAACCTCCAACATTCAGAGGTTCATGTATTTCAGGGTGTTTCTTCAAGTTTAGGTATATGTATGTGTAAGCCGTATTTATTTATTTATTTATTTTTGTTATGGAAGCTTTTACCCTTTCTCAATCATTATGCTTGCTAAGTTTCAAATGCATAAATGCATTCATTAAAAATAGATCCATTATTGCATTTTTTAATCTCAACAAGAAGCAAAATAATCGATAATCGAAAATTATTTATGTAAACCTTCCTGCCATTATATTTGTCATTTCCACAAATAGTAATAAAAATTAAGCTTTTAGAAAGTCACAGTTCGTCTGTGATGCATGTACACTAACATTAAACTATTTTTTTATTAATATCTTTATTCAGCAAGAATGCATTAAATTGAAAGTAAAAATCTTTTTCAATGTTACCTTTTTTAATGAACTTCATCATGTATAAGTCATATACAGTATGAAAATGTTAAGAAACATGCAGCAAATCAGACTTTTGAAGGATCATGTGACACTAAAACGATGGAAGTAAAATTAGAGTTAAATGCTGCTGAAAATTCAGATTTGCCATCACAGGAATAAATTATTTTTAAAAATATATTTAAACAGAAAATCATAAAAATGTTTCACAATATTAATGTTTTTACCTACCATGGCATGAACATATCTTGATGCACCTTTTAGCAAGGCACAATATGTACCAATAAGTACATATCACTGCTGCAATGATTGGTCGAGTCCAACGGATCCATTTGCGAGCTTAACTGTAACTACGCTTCAACAAAACAGCTCAGATCTGTGTAAAAGGAAGCTGAAATGGTGCGGTGGCATCAACAAATGCATCTGTTTTGCATTTGTTAACACTATCAGGTAGGTTTAGGGTTGGATTTAATGAAGGGCATATTTCCAAAATTATAGAGCATTCACTTTCAGCGACAGCCCATGGATATTTACATTCTGAACCACTGCAATACATACTTATATCAACGTAATACAAGAGTGCCAGGGTTCACATATTGAACCTGTATTTTAGTGGCACTCAGTGGACATTGCCTCTTTGAAACTGCAGCAAAAGGTGCAGTAAAGCGTGTAAAAAAGGTGCTGCACAAAAAGGGCACAGAGGTAGATATTTTTATGCAACCAGGTTGGTTTTTAATGTATTCTGATCAAGTAAATGCAGCCTTGATGAGTGTAAGTGACTTTCTTAATAGAGTTGCCAACCCCAAACGCACATATTTAGTAGACATAAACTTAGTTCTAGAAAACCTGAGCTAAAATCTGCATAAATAGCTCAACGCAATCACATCTTCTGAAATCAAATCAAATGTATGCGCAGTCATGACCTTTACACAAACGCAAGCTTGAGAAACCCTGCTTGGCTCTGCTGCTGTTCTAAGTAAGCATCCGTATTTTGCTTTTTTATTTTTCGACCGCAAACACACATCTTCTGTGTGCGGAACAATAGCGCTATTATAAAGTCTTCTGCTTATCAGAGGAGTTTAGCCGTTTATATTTCTCTCTCAGGACACGGATCAATGAAAACAGAGGAGGTTCATTGTTTGTCAACCCTTGAGGGCCTGCATACGATTTCACATGGAAATGACACTGGGGGAGATAGTAAACATGCCTTTTTTACTATTGTTTAACATTACAGCCGCTGAAGCAAGTATTGTTTAACTCGTGGCACCTTTTACACTTTTCGGTCGTTCTTCATTTTCCCGTCTCGTCTCCTAACAGTCTGTACGCAGATGTTTGGAAAGAGATACTCCACCCTGCCCACAAAAATGAGACTCTTCTTTGACTAAAATGATGCAATGTTATCGTGACGAACAAGTGACTGTGCATGCAATCTCTCAAAACCAGAGAGAGAAAACATAAGAGACACCAATTTCCCTCATCCTGTGGTGGTTTTATAGATTACAGCTGAGGGTCCTCTTCAAAGACAGATGGAGAGCTGTTCCTCTCCTCATCCTCGGGATCATTAGCGCACGGCTCCGATGACATCATCAGCTCAGAGTTGATCTGTAAATCATTGTCATGCTGAAGGCAAACCAGCCTCTTTAGCATTCTGCGAGCTCTTTCTGCTTTTCCTGGCTTGAATCGGAACATATGTTGGCCATTTCAGGATCCGTTGTTTCTTCCTGATGCATTCCTGACCTCGAGGAGCCATGCAGTTGGTTTTCATAAAGCGGGTGTCTTCAAAAAGACACTGAAGCTTTTTGGATATTTTGGGAGATTATTGCACGCAAATGTCAATAATCTTGATTGTATAATGAACGTGTTTACATTTCAAACACATTTCAATAAAATCAAACCTTCATGTGGCAACACAAAAACGCTCATCTAAAGTAGATTATGCCTCATTTATCAGTTAATGTGGGCAAACTGACAAACAAATATGGTCTTTATGTGTGCAGGTTCGTACTGTAAACAAAATCTGTTTTACAAGAAAGATTTTTAAATACTATTTTACGGTGTCCTTGTTACATGTAGCATGTATACTCGCTATTAAAATTTAATTATAATTACATGCAAGTAACCCTAAAACAAAACCCTAAATCAATAACCCTAGCCATAAAGTGAGTACAAGTAGTTCAATAATATTAAATGTAAAATTACACTGTAGCAGGGACACCTTTAAATAAAGTGTAAACAAAAAGTATGTCACAAATGTCATGTTCAGTTTAATGTGCTATACCTTTTAATTTCTGGGTGAAGATAATGAACTAATATTATATAATATACTGTATACCTGAACTTATATATAATATACTCCTGTTTTTGTTTCCAGGTGAAGACACTGAACTTATATAATCTATAATATAAATGTGCATATATATATATATATATATATATATTATTTTAGTTTATCATTTTGTTAGCATTTTAATCAATATATATCAATATATTGTTTACCTATTTTAATTTGAGTTATTTTAGTACCCTAAATCAAGATAAACTAAATAAAAATGAGAAACATTGCTTTGGCAACAAGTTAAAATAAAAGTTTATTTGGTAAGACTTTACAATGTTAACAATTGTTAATACATTAACTAACTTAATTACTAATCTTTGTTAACATTAGGAAATAAAAACTAAACATTTTATTGTTAGTTCATGTTAGCTCAGATCCATTAAATAATATTAAAAGATACAATGTTTGATTTTAATAATGCATTAGTAAACATTGATACTAACATTAACTAGGATTCATAAATGCTTTTTCATTGTTAGTTCATACTTCTTAACAAAAAGAAAGCTTATTGTAAACATGTTTATGTTTTTTCAACTAACAAATTATTATTATTTTTTCAATGGTTTTGGTTTAAACCCAGCCGCACACTGTCTTCGTGCCTTTATTTTATTTAGGCATTAAATGCAACTTTTACAACTTCCCAAGCTGAGAAATATGACATCTCCAATTTACCAGCTTATGCATAAAGATGCTTATCCAATATATGTTTTTTTGCAAACACAAATTCCAGTTTTTTATTTTTCCTTCTTAAATGGTCATCTTGCCAGCATTTATTTTCAAAGGCACATTTAACCAAGCCATGCTCTAAAAAAATAAACAGATTTTTTATGTAAACAGGAGCTTCCTCAGATGAAATGGATCCAAGCTGCACTTTTGCAGTCAGTCCAAGGTCAAACATTTTAATACTTCAAAGCTTCTTTTATTTTTGAAGTGCTGAGGCACCATGCAAGTGAATGCAAAGGGCTTTTGAATTTGTTTCAGCCTTTAACTTGTTTTAATGTGAGGGGTAATTTTGCTAATCAAAAAGTTCTGCACAGCAAAAAAAAAAAAAAAAAGTAAAGAAAGAGAGATTTTTCTTTTGAGACCTATGAACCCAGGCCTGTTTTATGTTCATATGACCTAATCAAAGCCCCTTTGACAAATTGACCTTTTTGTTCTTTCAAATGTGATTTAAAGCAAATATTAAGCCGACATGTGATCTAAAACTAATATGATGTGAATACTTGACAGACAAAAATAAAGTGTGTAAAGTGCAATAAAAAGCCTATAAAACGAGTAAATTCACTCTAGTGAACGCTAAATAATTTTGAGAAGGTTAGTAGTTCTCTTTAAGGTAGTCCACACAAAGTTCAACAAGTTGCCTCACAGTTGGCTTATTACACCTTAGTTTACCAATCTTTCAGCAAAGGTAATAAAACGTTTCTGTGTCTATAGTATAAACCAAATGACAATCTCTGCTATTAACTTCAAAGTCATAAGTACACATGCACATTTCTGCGTATGAATCATCCAGAAAGTGTCGCTCCTCCTTAACGATTCAGCGCGGAGAGGAGCAGGGGAGTGGAACGGACGTTCACGAATCGGTTCCTTCGAACGAGTCTTTCAAATGAACGAATCGTCCTTACATTTTTGATTTCAACTCTTATTTTAGTTGGCTGAAGTTTTTCTTAACGGTTATAACACAGGTTATTAATAAGTAAAAATGACCATATTCACACACACACTCTCAAAAATAAGGTTATTTACTTGCATCAATAGTTCCATAAAGAACATTACCATTCAAAGTTATTTAGAGTTTTTTTTTCATAGCCATACTAAGAAAAAACTTTTCTTTATTTAAAATTAGCTCTTTTTAAAGCCCGCTTTGGAAACCTTATTGTTCAGAGTGTAAGGCCGTTCCTCAAACTCTTATATTATTGAGGCTATTGTGTTGCATTGTTCAATAGCTTGAGAAAATGTTATGCCCAGCTGCTGACAAATGGAGAGAAATATATTTGTGCTTAGTTGCTAATTGTTGGGGAAAGGCTTATTATCCTCAAATGCTCTCTCTGGAGACTCTTCTAGATTTATAGAGACACATATTTAAATAAAGCTTAATAAGAAAAAGATAACTCGACCTGAAAAAGACATTCCCTTGACTCGTTCTTCAGAAGGAGTCACTGAATGAATCGTTTAAACTAAGTGATTCAAAAGAACCGAGTCACTTGCATGAGTCAAAATCCCAACCACTAGAATGGAGAGGGTCAGGAAGATCGGTGGGTGGGGTTAACCCTTTGTGGAAAAAAAAATTAAGGAATCACGTGTTCCCAGATCAAAGGAGATCCGCTTTGTACAGAGAGCGCGAGCAGCAGCCAGCGAGGCATAGCGAGCAATGCGATAGTCCTGGCTGCAATGGTGAAATAAGCCACGACATTCTTCTCAAGGACAAACTTTTATTTCTAATGATCGCTGTTCTCACGTCGTACCATCCATCGCGGTTTGTTTTCCCCCCTTTTTTGTTTTTGTTTGTATTTTTTGGGAGGACGCGCTCTCCTCTCAAATTTGATTCTGAATCGACACTTTTTTGAAGACCCTTGGAAATTATGTTCCGATCGGCGCTGATCCAACCGGCAAGATGATGATTTTACCGAGGAGTGGGTTCGGTCGTGGTGCTGATTCGGTGGTCCTGGTGTTGTTTTGGGTCTTGGGAAGCGTCCTGGCCAAGGATACTGCCTTTGTGGAAGTTGTGCTTTTTGAGTCGAGCCCAAATGGTGATTATACCACTTACACGACAGGTTTGCAAGGGCGCTTCTCCAGAGCCGGAGCCACTATCAGCGCAGAGGGCGATATCGTGCAAGTACGTTTCCGTCTCTATGGGTGCACTTGCATGGGGTTTGACGCTTTCTGTGCGGTGCATTCGCTCTCCGCAACTTTGTTTTTCTCTGTCTTTTCAAGGGGGTGTGGGGTTGCACTTCACCGCGCGAGGATGGTGGTACAAGCCCAGCGAACTGTGCGCTCGCAAAATGGCTTCTTGTGTCTCGCAAAACATGCAAACGTACTTGCAAAAAAAAAGTTACTTGCATGCACAACTTGCGTTAAAGGTGTTGTTGTGTGCTGCAGGAGCGCGCAGAAACAAACACGGTGTAAACTTTGTAGCGCAGATGACAGCGGTAAACATATGTCAAAGGTTATCATATTTAATAACCGCAGTTCCCAGATCGTTTGCAGCGTTGCGATGCCAGTGAGAGCTAACAGAATACTTACAATCAATGAAAACCTAACCCTACTGAACCCCCCCAAAAAACAAAACAATAAACACCAATGCAACATTTGTAATAATTTTACTGGGACTTGTATTGGTTTTAATAGATCCTGTTGGTTTCTAATTAGTCCCCTTATATTGATGGCTTGTTAAACCAATAAATCCTAATGGAATATGTCCCAAAACACACGACACACACGCACAAAATCTTTTAATGGTTTGTAATGGTATTTGTATAGAATCTGTGATGGCTTTTATTGTTTGTTTGTTTGTTTTTCAGCAGTGTTGGTAAGATCAAGGGTTTATAAAGGCTTGGGAATTATTAAAAGTTATTTATATGTATATAAATATTCTTTCTGCTTATGCTCACCTCTAAAACATGCGTGTGCTTCCAATGTGTATCTATACAAATAAATACATTTTAAAAAGGTATGCAAGCACATATGACTGCAGTTTTGTTAATTCCATAGTAAATAAAATTGGTGCTAAAAGTATCAGGTAAACATTAATGAGGTTTGATAATCAGGATGACCTGAAGTTAGCATTGATATTAATCCTAACAGTATGGTTTGAGTATGAAACTTGTCATATTAATGCCCGTTGTGAGAAATCCTCTCCATAATGCGGTCCAGATGCCCACTCTGCTTAAATAGCATCTCTACTATTCAGATAAATCGTTCGTGAACCATCACACCTACATGTGATTTATTCCTCTTATTGCACGCACACGGTTTTGTGTTCTCTGAGGAGGGTTTGCAATGCTTCTAAAGAGCGCCCATTTTCATGATTTGTTGAAAGTTTGTCGTTCTTCCCCTCCTCTTGTGAAAACAGAGGGCAGGCATCAAAGAGCGAGACGTTATTGAATGCCACGCCAAGTAGAATAATCTGTCCCTTAAACACTTGCTTAGAGTCGAGCACTGCTGGCTGAAGTGCACTGTGGGAAGTTATGGTTAATGTGCAAGGGATGCGACGATGCAGATCAAAGCGAATGCCCGATGCATGCATGCAAATGCGAAAGTATTGCAGTACGGTCCGTCTTTCAAAGGCTTGTACCATTACTGTGCTTTTCTTACACAGCCTCCCTGTGGTTTTAGTGTACAAAAATGAAAAGTACAGGCTTTTTTACATCCAGGTCTGCCGTGTCCGTCCCACATCTTTCGCTAGTGTGTGTTTACAGTTGTGTACTTAGTAATGTTAGAAGGTTCCCATGTATAGGATTAGTGAGTATCACATTCTTCAAAATGGCAAGTGGTGATCATCATTTTTCAGGGATGGCAGAGCAGGAGGCTTTCTCTGTAGTGGGGTGAAATGAGAGATTTAGTGGTTTAGGTATTTAGACTGGCCATGCATCCATATAGCACGGGCCGTTTGGCTCTATCTTTAAACCCTGCTGAGATGATGGACTTCAGCTTTACGTTGAGAAGACTGTGAGGTTTGCTATAGTAGTCCAGCTTCCTGCGAGATCGTTTGCTCTCTCTTATTTTCTGCTCTCGCAATGCATCTTTCACAATTTTCTTCTCCGCAACGCCGCGATCAGCTCCTCGGCAGCGTCGTGCTTTCATTTGGCTTCGAATGGTGTTTGGTTGAATAAGAACCATATGAAGACTGAGATGTTTGTTCGACTTCTGAAGAGATTGAAGTAATCGGTTTGCATAATAGTGCTTGCTCTGCATTCTTGCACAAATCTGTGTGATGTCCGTTTCGTTGTAAACACGTTTTAATTGGCTGTTGAGAAGTTCAGACTGTAGGATGTAGTGAAATATCAAGCACTTCTAGAAAACTAGCCCTGGTACATCCTTGTCAGTTTTCCCTTGAGTGAAAAAAGAGAGCCTGGAGTACCATCAGGGCCAAAGCAAACAAATTAACTCAATTTGCTACATACTCTACCTTATGGGGCAGGAAGCAAAGTGACTTTTCTTGGCTAATACACAAAACCAATGTTCCCCTTGGCTAGAACCTCGATTGCCTCAATTTTGTCTTCTCTTTGCATGAAAATCAGTGTCTTTTTAAATAATTCTTACACACTAGTTGTGGTTTCTCTCTTGGAAAGGTTGTGCTGATTGTGTTTTGAATATAGTGTTATGTTCCTTTGGCCTTTTCTCCATCGGAGACTAGCTTCTAAAAAAAGAAGTGCTTTATTTATATTATTCGAAGGCTGAAAGGTTACAGTATTTAACCTGAAATGCAGCTTCATGTTTGGAGCGTACTGATTTTCGGCAGTGGTGGTTTTCATGAGTCCGATATACTGATGCCTGATTACGTTTAATTGGCTGAAATATTGTTTTTGTGTCTTGTGATTGCAGGTTGGTTTAAAGTTTAGGCCCGGATCATTATACGTGCAATATTGCATGTTCAAACAATGAAGGTCTGCTGAGTTTTGATAGCTTTGTTCTTTATGCTTTTTGTAGTTTAGTGTGCAGGCTTCCCAAACAGTGTTATTGGACTTTTCTTTTGCCTGGTTTTTACTTTGTTACACAGAAATGTTTTTGCTGTGCATGTGTTTTACCTTCAGCATCACTTGGTTTTGACTTTAATAGGCTATTTGTGTAATGCTGAAGGGTGTTTTGGAGTAATATAAGTTCATATACACAGTCGTTCAAAAGTATGAGGTCTGTACATTTTTTTTTTTTTTTTAATACTTTTAAACAGTGAAGATGCACCACTAAGTAAAGCAACACTAAAGAGCCTTCTAATGTTATAGAATATTAATTTTAAAATGCTTTATTTTTAGATTCATCAGAGTATCCTGGAAAAAATGGCAATAATAAAAGTTTCCACAATTATTTTAAAGAGCACAGCCGTTTTCTGCGTTGATAATAACAAGAAATGTTTCCTGAGCACCAAATCAGCATATTAAAATATCTGAATATTAATATAGTATATTGAACATTGATGACTGGAGTAATGAATTGCCTCTACTGGAAAATAATTACATAATAATTCAATTATTTTGTAATCATATTTGGCACAATCACAGTTTTTACTGTATTTTTATCAAATGAATGCAGCCTTGCTGAGTCTTAGAAAAGAATAAAACATTTAGAAGTGTATAATATGCATGAGCGTTATTAATGGGACAAAAAAAGGCAAAACACTGCATTAGTAAAACGAGTCTTAATATATATATTTACATTGCAGCTGTCTTTCATCTTTCAGGATGATAATGACTGTCACAGCAACTGTTCTCTGTCTGACACCACACGAGTTTCCATTTATCTCTCATCCACCATCAGAACTAACAGCGTGATTGTGTTTAGTTCATGACCGTTACTGCTGAAAGTCTCTTATATAAACAAGTGAAATGAAATGATCTGTGTGAGCGCTGGCGGTGCAGGTGATGACATGTTGTCATCTCAGGCAGAACCCTAGTGTCATATCCACACATGACTGAGCTGAGATACCTTGATGGATGACTCTCCTTATCACCTCCTGCAGCAGAAGCAGCGCTCCAGTCTGGTGCTTTTAGACACTGTGCTCATTAAGAACTGGATGTGGGAACGTAACCGTGTTCTCACCTGTCTGGTAACTGTGGGAGTCAAATAGAAATGCGTCGGAGTTGGAAAAAAACTCGTGTTTGTTTTTGAGTGGAGTGTTTTTGGAGTCTTTTGCTTGTGGCGTTCTGTGGTGTTGTGCTGCAAAGCTCTGCACATGTGATTTAGATTTTTTTAGGATACTGAGGGAAATCCAGGGAGGGACGTGACACTGACCCATTCAAATTCAAGTGACCTTATGAGGGTTATAGCTTCAGTCCACACAGTCAGAGGAAGAGGTGATTATTAATAATATTACGGTCCCAGTGAGTTTTTCCTGTATCTCTCATAGTTCTTCATCATCACTGTGCTGTTTCTGATCTTTATCACATAATTTTTTCTGTGGAATTTATACGTAGAGTTTCTGAAGATGGCCTTTAAAACTTTAAAAATGTCCTAACATTTTCTTCATCTGAAGTCATTTGTAATTCACTGCTGTTCACTGAAATCTCAATCCTCAGTACTCCTTTTAGCATTCATGAATTTCTGTGAGTAGTGATGTTCAGTGCATGAAGGAATCATTCTTTTCAGATGACATGATTCAGTTTATGAATCACACTGGTATGAGTCTGGAGTCAATGATCACAGAGGTTGAAGGGATAGTTGTTGTTTACTCATCTTCCAAACCTGGGGCCTGTTCCATGAACCAAGATTAGAGTATAAGCCAGGCTTATTGCAGTTAGTCGGACTTATTGCCAGTTCATTTGTATTAAAATAAGTCTGACTATCTGCCATAAGCCTGGCTTATTTGGTAAACTTCTTTTATGGAACAGGCCCCTGTATGTCTTAGTTTCTTCTGTAGAACACAAACTTGTTGATTTCGACCCCAACACTCTTCAAAGTTTATTTTGTTTTATTATTTTTCCAAAATTTCTGTTATAATTTGTATTATAAAAATGTTTTAATGGTTAAATTAGAAATATTAATCAAAAACATAATTAACTGTAATCATGAAACACAATTTAAGAGCAAAAAATTAAATCAAGGCCCTGTGAAATACATTTTAAAAATTCAATTTCATTTTGACCCAATTCTGTGTTTTCCATTTATTTTCTGGTTTCCTTTTTAACAGTTATTATTATTTTAACAGTTATTACATATTTTGTACGTTTTTGTTTTTCTCAAGTTAAACAACTTTTATTTTCATGGGTTGCTGAAAAGGCATTTTTAAGCTTTAGTTTGTATAACAGTAATTTTCCTCCTAAAGAAATGGTAAAAAGACGTGTCAGTTCTAGAGATCATGTTAATGTATTCATGTGTTCCTATATTCTGATGTAACTCAAATTCCATTTTTATGACTCCACGTTGCTGGCCCCACATGCGGGTGTTTTTATCTCTTTAAGAGCCCACTAAATGGTAAAATTGTCAATGAATAAGCAACTACTACTACTGTTCCTTTAACAGACCACGAGGCGACTTCCCTTGTTTGCGGTGTTGAGAATCTGAGCTCCCTCCTAGATGCATAAACTGCACTTTAGGGCTATTATATTTTTGTCGTTTTATCTTACAAAATCTGTTAAAGTCAGCCCGTGATCTGTGGTGTGATTGATACCCAGCGTCTTTCCTCAAAGCTCGCTGTAGCTGTGTGCTTAAATTAGGACCATAATGAGAGCTTGTTTTGGCCTAAAGAGTCTGCATGCTTTTCCCACAGACTGAAACCATGGGAGTCCAGAGCGGCCCTCCACGAGACAGCGGGTACCCAAAAACACGGGCCCCTCCCTGTCCACAGCAACAGTAGCAATATTCAACAACCGTGGGTTTAAAAGGTTAAAAGTGCTGCGCGACTACTTTTCCATTTATTGGTTTTGTGGTGGCAGCTGTATTTTAAGAGCTATCTACTCAAACCGCCAACCCGTCGGCCTTTCAGAGCCTTGCCAAAGTAATTTGAGGCTGCTCTGCCGGAGTAAAAAAGATTAAACTGTTTTTGTCTACTTCTTTCTTCTTTTACCACCGTCTGCCTCACTCTGATGCACTTTTTTTAAGCGTTTGTTTTCTTAAAGGGAAACATTAAAAAGAACGTTATTTTGTGTATTTGGTGTAATGCAATGTGTTTATGCATTACTTGTTTAACGCATTATTTTCCACGGACTGTACATTGTTTCTCCTTATTGAAACAGATTTGTACAAAGCTCACCGTTCTAAAAAGTGACCAGCTGCACTGTGATTGGTCGAATACCTCAATATTAAATATTACGTCCCTTAACATAGCATGCTGCCATGTAGCCGCCATTACAAAAGAGCCATTTGTTGCATCCAGTGGAGACAAGATTACTGTTTATCATGACTTATACATCTTTTTACATGTCGCACTGCATCTTGCCTCATCACTCCATGTCTGCATTGTGATTGGAGAAACGACAAACAACAAGCACCAGCTTTCTTGTAGCAGATTCGTTTTTATAAGAAAAAATATATCTTGCAGAGGTAGAATTTCCTCACTTTCTAATCTCTGTGTGTTGGAAACACAACTTAACGCTGATTTCTAGTCGTGTCCTCTTTTGGAAGCACAAAGGAAGTAGTTTTACTTTCACAACGACACACAGCGTCTCCAGAACATGGCGCCTGCAGCAACACTTCAGACAGAATAATAGCTCCGCCTTCTTTCTTTGTGGAAACCCACTCTATGACGTAGAGAAGTGGGGGCATGTTTAAACGAGTCGTTTTAGGGAGGCGTAAGGTCAGAACTTTTATTAAAAAAAAAAAAAAAAAAAATCTCTTTTGTTTTGAAACTTTAGTCGTTGCAACTTCAGGGATCTTATCTATGCAGCTCGTAACACTCTGAAGAGAAGTCAGATCATATGAGCCCTTTAAGGGGCAAACAGGCAGAAATGAATAGAAAATGCAGACAGCTGGCTCCATTTTACCCAGCGTAGGTCCACGTACTGTGAAGAGGCTCTTCTAGTCTGGTTCTCCTTGAGCCCTTGATTTGACCATCAGAGCTCATTCACAAAGAGCGGTTCTGATGGTGACTGATTGATTAGCTTATCACAGCTCGTTGCCATGGTTACGCCTCTAGAAACTCCGTTCCGGGAGTTAAATATGTTTGTTTTTTTAAAAAGCTGCTATTGACTCAGTAGTAAGGCTGGTGTGCTTCTGTTGCCTTCGGTTAGTCTCTCCTTCTCTAAAAGTGGTGGAGGGGGCGGAGGGTTATGAAATGACAATGCTCTGAGCGCACACAGAGGCTCAGGCATGCTTTGTTGTGGTTCAGGAATGTGCTGACGAACGGCTGAAGTCCAAAACGCAGAGCCATTGTTTCTTTCAGTCTCTGGTTTTCGGTCTTTGCTTCATTCGCCTTGTAGTTGTCACTGCATTAGTCCTGACTCTGTTTCTGTTTAACCAGTTAGCCTAGACTTGAAGGTTTTCCTCAGCGCTCGTTCATATGTTTCCTTTTCCTCTTCGCTCTCCAGGGACTCTTTACCATCGTGTAGACGAGGGGTCTCAGAAAAGTTTTAGACTTCAAGTCTTGTGGAGGAGATTTAATTTCAGACTTCAGTAATCCGCAATATGACTTTAACCCTGCAGCTTTAAAACAGATCCAAACTTTTCCATCATGACCTAGACTTGACTTGATTCAAGGTTTCATTCAAGAATTCAAGTCAAGTCTAGGTCATGATGGAAAACACTTGAAGTCCTAATTTGCTGAGTTGAAGTCATATTTTGGATGCATTATTTAACTTTTTCACATAATTGATAAATGTACATTTTTAGGCTAGAACGTTCATCAGTATTAAGAATGAATGAATGGCAGAATTACATTGTGAAAGTAAACATTGTCGATTCTTATGAGAGTTCTTATGAGTGGTTTTCATATATAACACAACACAACAACAAAAAATAATTTCTTAAGAAAATATAAATTCCTTAATAACATATATATATATAAATTTCTTAATGATATATAAAATATAAATTATATCTAAAATATAAATTTTATATATATATATATATTTATTTATTTATTTATTTATTTTTTTAATTTCCTACAATTAAATTAAATCTCCTCCACAAGATAGATATATATATATATAAATATAAATATAAATTATTTTGGAATTAAACAACAAAAAAAAATATTTAAAGAGAACATTTTAACTAAAATTTTAACTTAATATTTGATTTTAATATATTTTTAACCAAATAAATGCAGCCTTGGTGAGAACAAGAGACGTCTTTCAAAAACCTACAGGCTTACAGTGTTTTGAAACAATATTGTACAGTATGATAATATTCTTGTTGAATGGTTTGCGGTCATTGGCCTCATGCACTCTTCAGTTTCCCTGACAGTTTGACCTTTTATTGGTGTACAGCACCTTTAGAAAAGTTGTCACTGTTAGTGCCGTTTGTGTTGCTCATTGTTTTTTAATTAATTTAATCTGAAGACTGTTCTCGTTTAAGTCAAGCAAACAAGTGACTGCAACCAAATCCAAGCTTCACTAATATTTACCAAGTCATGAAATCCTCGAGTTTTAAGATCAGGGGCCGGTTGCATAAAAGGTTAAGACTAGTCTTAAAGTTAGTCAGCTAAATATCTCTTTAAGACTGGTCACAGTTTTTTTATGTTTTATTTTTTTAATGCAGTTACATAAAAATGGATATTTAGTCTAAGGTAAAAACAAAAAAATAAAACTGATTACTCTTGGTTAACTGCTAGTTGGTCAGACTTAGTTAGCCTTAACATGAAGGCTATGTTTATGCAACCACCCCAGGTCTCTGCTTATCATTCATGCCACCTTCTTCTTGAGTTCAAGAACACTGGGTTCAAAGTATACCGGAATACACCCCAGCCCGAGAATTACATAAGACCATAGATTTTCAGATGAATAATACGCAGAAGACTTATTTTTCACCACTTTTGCTACCACTACGCTTATTTCCTGGTTTTGTGAGCCTGGAGCATAAAAGCAGATATAAGCAATAGCTAACAATTAAAATTCTGCATTTACGCCACAAATCAAGGATATTAAGTAAAGATCATGTTCCATGAAGATATTAAGTAAATTTCCTGCTGAAAATATATCAAAACTTAATATTTGTTTAGTAATGTCCATTGCCAAGAACTTAATTTTGCCAACTTTAATGGCAATTTTCTCGATTATTTAGATTTTTTTTTTACTTTCACATTCCAGATTTTCAAATAGTTGTATCTCAGCCAAGTATTGTCCTATTCTAAAACATACATCAATGGAAAGATTATTGATTATCAGCTTTCAGATGATGTATAAGTTCCACTCTTTCACTTTTTTGTGCTCCGGGTGTATGTTTGATCTGGCTGTAATGCATCTACAGAAAACTCAACTGATTTGTGGCGTTACAGATAAGTTCTGCCGTAACCCAGTTCTGAAAGTGCTTATTTGTGTCTGTGTTATATTAAGAAAGTCCTCCTCTCTCTGAGATGGATCATCATTTCCGTCTTCTCCTTTGTTCGCTCCACATGGCTTCTGTATAATTGCTCCCCTGTTGTTTTTCATGGTCACCAGGTGTTCATCTTGTCATAGACGAATGAACACGCACCTCCCGTCCAAGGCGTTGATTCTCTGCGGTTTCTGAAATAGACTACAATGCCTGACAACCGTCTCCTGGCTCTCTTTTAATGAGATATTCAGCGTCCCTTCGGTATAGAGGCTCCCAGCTTTGAAAGATTAGCTTGTCTGGTCCAAGCGGCAGAGTTGTCTCTTTGCTTAATGTTCTCAACTGCTCTGTACTGTATAAAAGAGGGAGATTTATCTCTACTTGACCAGAATTCCCCCTAAGGATTTTTTATTTGTTTTTTTTAGGTGGTAGACCTAGATGTGTGTGTGTGTGTGTGTGTGTGTATACATATACACACATATTTACATATACATGGTATATGTGTATGTTTAATTTGTAATTTTCAGTTTTTAGTGAATACATAATACATATTATAACTTTTAGTTTTAAATATATATTTTAGTATTTAAGATAGGTGTTCTTTTTGTTTTCTTTTAGTTTTTTATATTAGTTAAAACTAACCTTTCATTTTAAATTAGATAATCTTTAATTCTATTTATTATAATATTATATATATGTATTTTTCTGTTTTATATTCTTTTATTTCTAAAATATTTGATCAAATTTCTTTAATATTTTTTATAGTTTAAACTATTGCAAATCATTAAAATAATATTAATATATTAATGATTAGCAATATAGTTCATATTTTTTTTTAAAGCATTAACTTTTAAATACTTTAAGTATGATAATGTATAAATAAATGTATGTATAATGTTTGAAATAAAACTATTTTTCGGTTTAAATTATTAAAAATGAAAAGCTAATGTTGAAATATATTTTAATTTCTTTAATGTAATATAGCTATAGTAATATAATGATATATTGAATACTTTTTAGTAGTAGATGCAACAGCTTCATTTTCAGAATTTTTAGTTTTTATTAATTTTTATACGTTTTCACTTGTCATTACGTACTAGTTATTTTATCAGCAGGTATTAAATGTTATTAACATTAGGTTTTTGTCTTGTGCTGCCTCCAGGCAGTTCCATGTCGAGTTGAGTTGACTTTCAACACCTTGTCTATTTATGTGGTAATTTTCACACGCATGCAGAGGTTTTCTCTGGATTTACTGCCTGCGCGGAGGCCCTTCCCTCTCCTTTTACCTCATTACACATAACCCGTCAGACCTGAGAGAGAGAGGTGGCTCTGGAATCTGGTTCTGGGTTGAGCACAAATGTGCCGCCGGAGCTGATAGGATCGGCCACTGAGCACGCTCCGATCAAAGGCCCCCGGCGGCTCTTCAAAGAGCTGGCTGAGCAATGCCTGACTGATAAAGCTGCACCACAAACGGCTGGTGATGTAATCGCAGGCCTGCAGCGAAATCCACCCCTGCACAAATAAAGGTGGAGGTGTTCGGTGCATGGACAAGACGGCTGAAGGAGAATTAAATATGGCCATCAGGACGTTTAGGCTTTTTATTTTATCGTGCAAACCCAAAATATGATACAAATAGGTCCTGATTTTCTCCATGTCTTGTGTTTGTTATGGCTTCTCTCATTTTGTCTGCACACACACACACACACACACACACACTGGAATTTGATGAAAGTTTGAAACGGACTAAAGAAACTGGAGTGTGGGGATTTTATCAGATGGGGTTAATCCACTGGGCGTTCCTAAAGTACACAACAGGTGGAACAGAGTTGACTCTGTGCCTTGTAAAGTTTATACAGGAGCAGCGTTGTGTGTGCATGCTGCTCTTTGAAGTGAGCGCACGGATATTTTGCGCATAATATATCGACAGCTGTGATACAAGAACGGCTTTCTGTGTAGTAATAGGAGTGAGCGAGAGTAAACTCTAACCTGGCTCTCCTGTTTAAAGTAAATAAATAAGGCTGCATTTATTGGATTAAAAGTACAGTAAACGCCATTACTGTAGTCTTCAGTGTCACACAATCCTTTAGAAAGCACTCGTAATATGCATATTTGGTGCTCAAAATGTTTTGTTTCTTATTATAAGTGCTGCTTAATATTATTGTGGAGATGTTACTTTAGTCCTTTTTTTCTTTAAATCCACTGTGAATTTATTGACGGATCTTATTTGATATTTATTTGAAGGTTCAGTAAATATAATGTTTAAAAGAACAGCATAGACTGTAATGTATCATAAATGTACTGTCACCTTTGATCAATTTAATGTCTTTTATTAATACAATTTTTAATAAGAATCTAAATGTTTATTATATTATTACAGTGTTTAAAATCAGATATATGGATTATTTGTTTACTAATTATTTATAAAATATATAAACATTTAAAAAAAATAATTTCATATTTTTATTTAAACTATATCAAAATCATATGAATATAATAATGTTTAAATATGTAACTTATTTGTATTAGTACACTTAAAAATATTTATAATACAAACAAATGTGAAAAGTACTTTGTTTAAAGAAATAAAATTTATAAATAATAAATAAATAATTAAAAAAATAAAATAAAATAAATCTCTCTGTCCCCAATATTGGTTATTAACTATATAATGCAAATAAGATCAGAATTAGTGCAAATGCTGCAAACTTCTCACAGAAATTAAAATCTGTTTTGAATCAGATGCTGGCTGTGAAAATGGGACACGTTTGTGTTCTGATTCCTGGACTTCTAGTGGAGTAGATGCTTGGTCTCTGTGTAAGAGCGGTTTGATTACGGTGGAATGAGGATGGCTACATGTGCGAGGGTCAAACCTCAGACGGGTTCATTCAGAACGCTTCAAACAATCGTTCAGTGTGTAGCTGCCGTGAATGGAGCCAGCGTTTCAACCCGAAGGCTTACAGGACTCTGAATGCTTTGGAGATCTGCTGTTTGTTGATACAACAGTTTCTAAAGGTTGTAAAAATCCCTCTCTCACTGTTTCCTTTGCTGCTTTTGACTGAGCGTATGTATTTAACGCTCGTTACAGCTTCTTTTGGCAGGATTTGAACCCCTATATTTAATTTATTTACTCTTCTGCGCTCTCGACAGACCACACATGAGGCGTCAGTGTTCGGTCAAATAATACGAGATGATGATTCTGTGTTATTTGGTGATTTTTATACCTTGAGGTTTCCTCATCTTTGTGTGTTGTGCCTTGGCGCTGTAATTTGTGTTGGCTAGCGCTAATAAGATTTGTTGCCGATATTTATTTTCAGGCGTTGTTCAAAGTCATCGTGAAAATATTGCAGTGTTTATTATTACAAGCTTTAATCAAAAACATTAACTTCCTCTAACAACAACAATATTTTTTTCTCTAATGACATGCAATTAGCAAACAACAACAATCTGATGATCCGATCAATTCCCGATAGACAAAATCATGCCCCGTTCTATTTTTTTTTCTTTATTTAAGAAGCCATTTCAATCATATTATTAAGTCCTGAGAAGAAAAAGTAGCACGGTTTTTGTTTCGGATCTGCTTTGAGCATTAGTGACATGTTTCTTTTTGCTCCAGATGTTCTCTCTGTATGTTTGGAAACGTAACGTTTCGAAATGAAATGAAACGAAATGTTTTTTTTTGTGTGTCATTTATTCCATTATATCATCACCCATATATTTGTCTTTCCATCTGGCTCCAGTTTAAATGATTCTGTAAAGATCTAACTCATTCAGAATGATCACAGAAGCATCGCTGCAGTAAGTTTGTTTTATTGATACTTCAGCATCTCGTATATGTTCTCATGGTAGTGACATCTTTACCAGAATCCATATTTTAGACTTGTAGAGGGCAGAAGGTTGTACTGACCCAGTTACTCCACCGAAGTGTCTTTTCCTGCTTCAGAATCAGGTTACCTCTGAGTCCTTTTAGATTTGGGTTGAAAAGCTGAAGTGCTGTGGATGTTAAAGTTGGTCATGTTTGCTTGTCTTGTTTGAGGTGTCAGGTGGAGCTCAGAGCTCATATCTGGATGATTCAAATCCCAAAACAAGTGATATTTTTACCGTCGTCCCCATGAACAGCATGCCTCAAGTTGCTCCACAATGAAATGCACATATTTTTCTTAAAACTGACATCAACTAATAGGCTAGGTTTAAAGTTTTGATAGAAGACACAGATTTATTAGAGTAACTAAAAAGTATTAAACCTTTTTTTTTGGTTGTTAATTGAAATAAAGATGGAATAAAATAAAAATGTTGCTTGTCAGCTAAATCAAAACATACAAATGACCCCACCCTTGCATAAATAAACTAATAAATAAATGAATTGTAATGTGGAGAAAATTGAAAATTATGCAAAAACTGAATATTTAAATAATGATAATTAGACATAATAAATAAAACGTCAAAATATGATGGAAAACTGACTAAATAATATAATACTGAAATAATATGAAATATATAATAATTATAACTATAAATAATAAATAAATGCAATAAAACTAAAACTGAAAATATAAATGAAGATTATAAATAATCCAAATATTATTGAAAACCGTCTATGCAAATCATGCTGAAATGAAACAAAAACTGAAAATATAAATAATAATAATTACACCTGTAAATAAAGAATAAAACCTTATTCAAAACCTAAGTGAAAACAAAGTATACTAATAATAATGCAACAAAACTAAACTGAAAACATTAATAATAACAAATTAAGCCTAATTTAAAATACTAGTGGAAACTATTTATGCAAATAATACTGAAATAGCACTGCTTTTGGATGTACATCAGTGACACCAGATATACTTTCACTGTAAGGTCCGGTTATAGCATTTTGAATACATATTACATGGAAAATCTGCCTAAACGAATTAGTCAGGCAAGCATTTTCATGCTTTATTCCTCGTCCCTGCGTTTCTTTCTATCTCTGTGTGTTACTCAGCATCTTCTGCTGTCACTCTGATTTGGCAGCTTGGCATCCAGCTCAACGTGTTGCTCATGACAGCTTGTGTTTCCTCTTATCAACCCTCCCGTTATCATAGCGTGGCACACAGGCCCAAGAGAGACCTGCTCTGATGCTATCAGCAGCTGCAGAGCGAGCCGCCGGACCATCAGCACATCAAAGCGGCTGAGAGGGCCTCTCTTGCCAAGCAGAGAGCTCACAGGATGGGCCCGAGCGAATGGTATGTGCCCCTCTCGGCATGCTGGAGATCAGCCTCTGATAAGAGAGAGGGGAAGAGCCTAGATCTGTGCCGCTTTGACTTTTGCTTTTGCAATGCTAGTACGTTAAAGTGCCCCTTTTGTGCCGTTTCCAATATTGCCTTTCATGCAGCGTGAAAGGCACGATAAATAAAGTTATTGCCTCCCAAAATAAAGAATCAACTCTATTCAGCCATTTCAACAGGTCATTTCTGTGACGGCTACACATCACAGAGTAACACATTTGCACAATTCTTGCCTACGTTTTAACGCAAACAACTTGACCCCGCCCACAAACACGTAATTTTACTACAGACTGCTGCTCTAATCTCAAGGATTCACAAAACTCTTGCTCTTGAAAGATGCCCTAGTACTGAATCACAGCCTGTAAGTTTGATAAATAATAAATGCCTTTATTTCCATCAAGTGTTCAAAAATACACAACTATAGCGATGATCTTATCGCGGTAGACCAATCATGAACAGACTGGGCCATCTGACCAATCAAAGCAGAGTAGGCTCACGGAAAGGAGGGGTTTCGAGAGAATGATTCTTTAGAATCGCTTCGAACGAATCATTTGAGAATCGCTAGGAAAAGAGGTGATATGAAACATATTTAAAAGTGTTTTTCACCCTGCATGCATGTGAACTTATTGTAGAAGACTCCCAAAGGCTTAAACATGGCACTTTAATACCCACTTCATTATTTCATCCACTAGAATCAGATACCCCGAACAGAACCAGTTTAAGATGAAGGTGAGTTAGTTTCCTTATCAGAACAGGTTTGTAGTCAGTGGGTGCCGTCAGAAATATAGTAACTTATAGTAAATACTCTAGTGTTTTTTTTAAACATACTATAGTAAAAGTTTATGAATTCATTTGTTCAACAGTTCAGAACTTATAACGCAATATGTCTGTGGATGTTGATGTGAAAGGACAACCGAGGCAGGCTTTTTCACTGGATGAAGCGCTTTGTTTTGTTTTGGCAAAGGGTTAAAGTAAAAAAAGATTCAGGAAGAACAAGATATTAGCTGATGGACTGGAGTTCTGTGGATTGTGATGTTTTTATCGACTGTTTAGGCTCTTATTCTGACGGCACCCATTCACTGCAGAGGAACCATTGATGAGCAAGTGATGCCATTTCAAATCTGTGCTGATAAAGAACCCATATACAAAACTATCTTTTTTTTTTTTTTTTTAAGGGTGAACTATTCCTATATAGTTGTTTTTTTCCAAGTAAAGGTTTTAGTTTTAGTTAACTGTAATAACCCCAGACCAGACTGAATGTGCCACCTATCCCAGGAGAAAATATGCAGAGAGAAGATGAAGGTGCACATATCAGCAGAGAATATCAGGATGCCTGAGATGCCAAGGATGGTTGCTTCTCACTTTCTTTGTTTGAGTATGAACAGAGTCTTCTGTACAGACTCTGATAGAGACGTGAGGCCAGGGAAGAAAAAGCAAGGAACGGATCCAGGGTGATGGCGACTACAATAGATGGTCTGTTCTGGGTATAGTCGTACAAGTGTTTTATTTTCACACTTCTTGCATGGCGCTAATCATGAGCGCAGGAGGTCATGTGATATACAGGTCATGAGTATATCAGTATTTTTATAGATGTCTTGGAAAAAGTTCAAGGGTTTGTTTTAAGATGCGATTTGCTGGATTTCATTCATGCTTTAATGGATATTGCATTAAAAACAAGTATGATGGTAGAACATGGCTGCGTATCTTCTTCTGAGCTTGATGTGGCATTACTCACCTAAATGCTGCAGCCTGGGGGCTAAATACAAACATCTGTCAGATATGATCATCATCAAAGCTGGGGTGAGGTGGATGTGAGATGTCAGGAGGTGCGTGTGAAAGTGACGGACAGATGGTTGATTTCAGCTTTGATTTGTCCCTCGGGGTTTATTAATGGCTTCACGTGTTTCCATATGAATAAAATATGGATGAAGCATTAGTTATCATGGCACAGGAGAGGTGCTCATGTGACGGGGATATTAAGAGTCTTGTGCTTTCTTCTGGATGACTTGGTAAGATGCGGTAAAGCTATAGAACAAGAGTCACCTCTAGACACAATAGTGATGGAGGGGATCATAAGCTTTTCTTTGTTAACGGTTATATAGAATCAAGACTAGATACAACTTCAGAAATGATCTTGCATCAGGTGTTCATCAGTGTTTCTGGCAAATAATGAACAGTGCGAGCCGTGATGTCTGATTCATGAACAAATGACTCTTATGAACTGATTATTTTTAATGATCTAAAGATGCATGAAATGTGCATATAGTGCAGTCTTTTTGACTCCCTCAGTGAATTAAGATAAGTTTTTCTTAATAAATATACACTGTACATATACATATATAATGTTATGTATGCATTAATACATAAAAACAAAAACATTCATACATTCAAATATTATTTTCTATTTATTCTTACGTTTTATTTGACAGTTTTCTTAAATATATACATGCGTTTGTTTGTATATTATATGAATGCATAATAAATATGCATAGTATACACGCATCATGTATATATATTATATACATACATGAACATATATAGACTCTCTGTGAACTTTATAGAATTGATTTTTATATTGTCTTATTGAAAAAGTTCAGAAATGTTCAGCATAGTGAGGTGTGTTTTTAATGCTGGATAATTCGTGATGAGCAGTCGATGCTACAATCAACTCTTCAGTTTCTCTTAAATCTCTCTCATACAGTCGAGAAGACTCTTAAATGCTGTGCAAATCGATTCCAGCGAATCATTGTCAAGATCCGGTTCAAAAGATCGATTTGTCCACAAATGGGCCATAATTGCTTTCAACCTCCCTCACGGACACAGACTTGAAGTCCAGAGAGCGAGTTGCTCATTACAACGAGTAAATTAGCTTTAGAGTTGAAAAAGCCATTTTCCGGCCGTATCACCTTCAGAGTTAGTTGACCATTAGCCTGCCTTTAGAAAACGGCCCCCTCTGATCCTTCCTGTGCTCATGTATGTGAACATTGTTGAGGAGATTGATGTTTAACTCTTGAGCCCTGGAAGCTCTTCTCTTCCCCAGACCTCTCGGTGCTCTCAGTGTTTGCCAAGCAGACATACTTGGCTTACCTTTGGCAGAGGGTTCTGTAGAATTCTGGGTCTGAACAAAGCACTGTTTGTGTAGCCTGCTCTCATTGCTGCTGTACAAATGTTTGGTGGAATTCAGTCGGGCGAGCGTGTCCAGCCCACCGCTAACCCCAGAAGACCTTCCACAGTCCTTAAGAATAATAGGCCTGTTTCTCGAAGGATCCGTGTTGGTCGAGGGTTGTGAATTGTATCTGCTCTGGCTCATGTTGACCTTTCTTGTAGACGGCTTGGTTTCTTTTCATCTTTAACTCTGGGATTTAAACCAGCGTTTCCTTTTGAAGCAGTCCGTTTACATGCCCTTTAAAAGTTCACTTTCAATCGGACTAAAGTAATAACTTGCTCTTAAAATGCCGTCTCATTGAAATCATGCCAGTGTGTTTTTGCGAAGTCAGACCAACATAAAGCAGTATTTATTTCAGAATGAATGAAAGCAACCCATCTAGGATAGCTTTTGAGGGAGCTCCATGTAAACAGTAGCAGGTGTTTCTGATTTATTTATTTTTTTTTTTTTAACTGAATTTCTTTTTGGTCTGTCATTTCTCGTAAGTGGTGAAAAACTGTGTGATATTTGGTGTGTGTGTGTGTTTGTACCTAAGCTGTGGTGTGTGTGTGTGTGTTATTGTGGTGTGCGTTCCCGTAAGCTTTGTTTACTCACCTCACCCATATGAGTGGATGCACATGTGCCGAAGCGTTTCTACACGGCTTCATGTTCCTCTGCCGTCTTGTTTTAAGTGCCAACGTTATTTTACACTTGAGGAGATTTTGTGCAGAAACAGATAACTCCGTTTATAAAAATCCTCAAATATCATGTTTTTTCATTGTGCGTTCCAGATTTTTTTTTGCACTAGGTTAAAAAACAACAACATAATAATAAAAAAAGCTCATTTGTTTTTCGCAGAGAAACTCTTTAACAATAATAATAGTTTGTTGTTAATGTTATATAGTCAGTGTAAAAAGCAAGCAGAATATAAGTGCTGTCAAACACTTAATTTAATCATGCGTTTTTGTTTACATAATGTATGTGCATTCATATATTTATATTCATAAACTTTATATCCTATTTTTATATAAATGTAACATTTTGTCTGTGTGTGTATATTTCTCTAGTGGTGTAATGAGGAAAGTGCTAGTTTTCACAGCTTATCCTACATTTGCTGATTTAAGATCTACGTTTGACCGTACCCGGTGTTTTCGACCTCTCAGAGTTTTATGAAATATCTTGTTTTTCTGTAGCGGTTTACCAATAATGTAATTTCAGTGTTAAACACAAGCATTACAAATGGTTTTACTCAGAACTGCCCAAAAGTATTAGAAAGCAGCTAATGTTCTGCCAGAAATCTCAAAATGATCCTAGTCATCGTTTGACGTTAGATTTTTGTGTTTTTGTTCATTTTTTAATTAAAGCTCAAATCTGTTTTCATTCAAGGGTAGTTTTAAACTTTTGTTTTTTTTTTTTTTTTTTTTTTTTTTTTTTTTTTTATTTTTTTTTTTTTTTTTTTTTTTAAAGCTTTTACTCCTTTTATGTCTGTGCTTTCCTCTCACTCTGTCCCTCCCGCTTTTTGATCTTTTTTTTCATGCCTTCCTCCTCCTTCTCTGGCCAGCTGTTTTTCCAGTGCTCTGCTCTTTTGTTCTCCATGACCTCCGGGGCTCAGTAAGGGCTCACCTCACTCGGGCCGGCCCAGCGGCGAGGGGCTTGATCTGGACATAGTTTCTGCTGCGAGCTGCTCTCTCCCGGGCAACCGCTGTCTTTGTGCTCTACCCCTCGCTGTTTGCCTTGGGTCGCTTTCTCGTCCCTGGGCCTCATTTGTTTTCTCGCTGTCTCTCTCTGCTGGTCTCTCTATCAGTCTGTGTCTTTCTTTGACTCGTCATCGGTCCCACACCCCCTCCGTTCTCTTTGGGGATGGTCCCTGTTTGATCACTGTAGGGGGTGGATCAGGGCCCCAGGGGCTTTTGATATGGTCACTTTGGCACTGGCCACTCTGTCCGGCGTTTACTGAAATCACTGGCCTCGGGTGTTGTAAAGGCCTTTGATATATTTTTTTTGGACGGGTTGGAAGGATGGTATCCTCTGTTCCCCCAGTTCTTTGATGGATGCTGATCCTGTGAATAGAGGCTTGTGTTGGAACAGATTTTGCTTGTTGCTGCAAATAGCTGCTGCTGCAGTTTTGTTCAAAGAGTGGAAGACAAGTTTAAAAGAGATACAAAAGTTCGGTATTAGTTCAAGAAGCAGCCAAAACTCTGAGCGAATCAAAAGTTTGAGAAGCCCCTTAAAGTCCAGAGGGGGAAAGAATTCATTGTATGTTTTTTATTTTTGTCTTTGTATTTGTTTGTTGGCCAAAACAATTTGGCATGTGTTCTATCAATGACTATACAGCAACAACAACAAGAATAATAATAGTAAATATTAATATTATTTCTATGCTTATTTGTGAGGCTGCACAGTTTGACCCAAAAATTAAGCATCAATATTAATGCATATTCTAAAAAATTTTTTTTTTCATGCTTTTTTTGAGGCTGCACAGTTTGACCAAAAACTTGAATCAATATTACTATAATAATAATAATAATAATAATAATAATATACAATAATATTAATATGATTGCTAAATGAAAATACAAAAAATAATACGTTATTTTACAGTAAAATAGTACAGTAGTTTTTAAAAATTACTGAATAAAATATTAAACATTAACATAAAAATATTAAAAATATTACATTGTAATTTAAGAATAATTTAAGAGTATTTAAGAATATTATTATTATTATTATCATTATCTGAAATGTCTTTGAAAGATAATCTCTTTAAATATAGCTAAAGAAAGAATTTACTATAAAGCTTATATTATTAATAATGTAATATTTCACTTTAAAAGTATTACTTTAAGTGTTAATCATAAATAAAATATTTAAAATAAGAGATGCTATATGTTATATTGTAATATTTCACTGTATAATATAGTATTTAAGAAAATGTATTAATATTATTTATTCATAGTACTGTAAAATTACAATACTAGTATTTAAGGTATCATGTGAGACACGGATGCATTTAAAGTGAACCGAGATGGGAAAAGAAAACCATCACGAGCTGCTCGGTGGTAAAAGAACACCGTGCCTTGCTTTACTGTTTATTTCACTAAACGCCTTAATTACTGTGATATTCAGTTTTATTACAGTTAACTGTGCAGCATTGATGATAAGTCTTAACCTAGACTGGGTGCTGTGGCGGAAGGGAGTTGCAGTCTATTTAAAAGTGAGTCAAAGAAAAAAAACCCTCTCTATTCAGCCTAAGGTGAAATCTTATATTTGCCATAAGCTCACAGGGACTTAGAGGTCGGCGCAGTGCGAGCTCTCCGGCTGGGTGTGATGCCGGAGCAATGACTCCCTCCTAATTAAAAAGCGTAATGTGAGTCGTTGAGATGGCTGATTAAATTGGTGCAGGGATTAGGACTGATCTCCCTGAGCGAAGGGGTTTGATGTGGGCCGCCGCATGCATGGAGGAGGTACCAGGGCCTGCTGGGTCAACGGCCAGAGATCAAAGCCATACCATTCATCCCATTCCTCAACATTGTTTCCATAATGCTGCCCGGGCAGCTGGAGCACATAATGGAGGGATCGGGATTCACTGGCACACGGAGGAAAAGTGGTTTAGATGTTTGTTTGTTTGTTTGAGTGGTTCTGATTCATGTCTCATTTGCCCAGGGTTTGATGGGGCTTTTATTTGCTTTAAATGGTCACATCATGAACAGGCCTTCTCTGCAGACTTTGTTTTCCACGTTTTCTGCTGCGCTTGTCTGGGAAAGTGTATGGAATTGATTCAAATGTGTCAATCTGTGCTGAGTCGCTTTTCAGCCAAAAGTGGAATTATAATGTAACAAAATACATAATGTTCTTTCTGTTTCTATTCATTAAAATAAATCATGAAGAAAGTAAAAGAAACAGTGTGTTTGAATGAAGACACTGAAGGCTGGAGTGTTCTAAAAATTCACAAAAATAAATTCCATTATAAACGGTTATTGTAAAGTGTAATAATATTGCACATTATTCCCATTTTAACTGCATTTTTGATCAAATAAATGCAGAAAAGTTTCGTAGCAATTTTAGCCCAAACTTGATTTGTATTGTTGGTTTTTTAGTTTTTTTTTTATAACAATATTGGGTATTTAATTGCTAATTTCCAAGATTTTTAAACTAGATTTAGTGCATTCAAACAATTAATCATGATACAAATGTAAACTAC
>JAUMHP010000046.1:753365-769619 GCA_032361065.1 Enteromius trimaculatus
AGCATGCTATCTGCATTGTAAAAAAAATAATAAAAATAAAAAATAAATAAAAATAAATAAAAGCTACTATTAAATATGAATAAATACTATATAAAAATAAGAGAGAGAGGGAGGTGAAAAAGATGAATATTTAATACTTTAGGTTAAAGATCTTAAATTCTGTAGGCCATCAAACCAATTAAATGCAATGAGAAATTTTACATTTTTATTTCTTTGAGTCAAATCTTATTCTCAAATTTCACAATGTCACCAGCTGTCTGCAATAACCCTCAAAAACACCGGAGCGCCAGAAAATTCCCCCGATATTCTCTTAAGAGGTGATATTGTTCAGAGCACAAGCGATGGTCTCTGGCCTTATACCGCACATCATATCTCAGCTGCGGTGAGTCATCCGTGCTTTTCACAATTTAGATTTTCATTATTGCGGGGCTTTATGGGGGTGACGCAAGAGTGATAGACGTGTCACAAGTCCGCTGAAGCGGAGAGGCAGACATAATGGCTTTCAAAAGACGAGAGAGAGAGGGACTGACAAAAGGAAGAAGGAAAGAAACACCCAGATAACAAACACAACAGCATCAAACGCTGCACTCCTTGGCAAACGCACTTGGCAGAAACGGCGGATAAGCGTATCTGAGAGGGCCTCTCTTTCCCTCTTTCATTCTCTTTCCGTGTTATTAAAATAAGGTAATTACAGACATAAATTCAGATGACATCTGCGGTGCGTTTTTTTCATCTTTCTTTTTGCGGAGGATTGTGGGTGTTTCTTTTTTTTTTTTCCAAAATACATTCATAAGTTCTTTTCTGTGCCACACCCTGCAGACGCTGCCAGGAACACTTTTAGTCGAGAGCCGAGATACACTTGAGGGAGAGGGGGTGTAATAATAAAGAGACGTCTTGTTATTGCTAATAAGACAGCCTGTATTTCTGAATGTTTAAATGGATAGTTCAGCCAAACATTCAAATTCTGGTTTTGTTTGTGCACCATGTTTTTCCCCCACATGGCATTCTTTCTTCCATAGAGCTCAGCGGGAGAAATCGCAATAATGTGCCGGTCGCTGTTGTCCACGCAGCAGCAATGAATAGGGATCTCATGCTTCAAAAAGGGTGTAAAAGCACCATAACAGTATCATTAATGTGCTGTCATGGGACCCCCAGGGGCCGGATGGAAAGGGGTCCGTGCATGGAAAAGAATAACAGAGAAAATTTTAAGTTTAAAGCATCTACACTTAGTAGACTTACAAGTGTTATAACAAGACTAAAGTATAAAGGAATTTTTAAATCATACAATAAATAAAAGGAAAACAGACAGAATAGAAAAAGAATAGAGCAAGCTAGTGTTAGAGGCCTTTTTTGATTTTGTTAATTGTATAATAAATAAAAAGGCTAATGTCAGTGTGTTTGTTTTAAAGAAAACAAGCAGTAAATTAATAAAGTCTAAAAGGGACAACTTCCTGTGCTGGAGAGTAGAATAAATTTGATTTGAAAAAAAAAATAAATAGGATGTTATTTAAAAAATATGCATAATAAATAAATCGTACAGTAATATAGTAAGAAAAAGTAGTAATGCAAATAGAAATCTTTACAGTATAAATAAAAAAATCTAAGAATCAATATATTGGAATAATTTCTGAAGGTGCAAACTTAACTGTCACCAATGAATAAATTAAATCGTAATATACATTTCACTAGTTCCCACTACCTCGGCGATAAAATAGCTTGTTTGGCGAACTGTCCGGGGGACAGGCAGCAAGCCCGGCGGACTCCGAGCCCTAGGAGGTTTAACCCTCTAGGAGGCTAGGGTTAACCGATGCTCGGAGCCCAGCCTGGTCCCCGCGTGCCCCCCGGAGGAAGTGGAGAACTTGGGTCGGCTTCGGCTCGGGTGGCGGAAGGGGAGGTGGAGGAAGACAAAAAACGCAGAAGCCGAGGATAGGGTGCGAGCGGTATTTAAGGTGGAGAAGGAGAGATTCGCGGGGTTATCAGTAATAGGAGATTGGCGGCAGCTGCGATCGTTCGTGCGTGCTCCTCCTGAAATACGATGAATTGCTTAATCATCATTAAAACTGTTGTAAAATATAATAATATTTTATTTTATATTTTATTTAAAGTGGTTTTGGAAAGAGAGTATAATTATTGTATTCTCTGTTTAAGGATTTAGCAGTCTGAACTCATTAATGTGAAGGGAGAAAGGCTAAATATGGGTCACATAAAAATAATAATGATGATAAAACCTGGGGCAGAGTTTGCGTGTGGCTTCTGAGCCAGCTCACAGCGTGTAGACTTACTGAAACAACAAAGCCCAAACAGATTAGAAAACATTATTAACAGTCTAATTTTGTGTAGTGCACATACACAAGCCCACACATAAGAACAACACGGGGTCGCAGCACAGATTCATTAACACACTCTCTCAAGAGGATTCTTGCTGCAGGTCTCTTAGTTGCTGTATTGTTGGTTGTGGTAGGCATTGCTATTGCTTGAGGCTGACAGTATTAATGAATAAATCTAAATCTTGGACTGCCCATGGTTTTTTATTATGGCTGTGTGGGCAGATACAAGTCACATAGATCAGTGAAACCGATCGCAAACTTCCACCAACATTTTTTTTCTGCTTATAGCCAGTGTTGATACTGATATTTAGAGATCAGGATGCTTGATGACAGATAAAATAATATCAGCCATTATGATTATTATTCATTTGTTTAAATACATACAATAATGTAATTTAAATAATGCAATCATGAAATATATTTTAATAATTTAATAAGGACTCAAATTTTGAACATTTTGAATTTAGTGAACATTTAGTCACTCAAAAATCATAAAAACATCCTCGTTTGATCACAAACTTCTACCAAGTTTTTTTTTTAGTCAGGGCTTAGGATACTTGATGACAGATAAAATAATATCAGCCATTATTTTTATTTATTTGTTTAAATACATGCAATAATGTCACTTAAATAATGTCATCATTAAAAAAAATAAAATAAATCAACAATTAAATTAACAAATATTAATGTACATTTTGAATTGAGTAACATCCTCACTTGATCACAAACTTCTACCAACTGTTTATTTTTAAATAGCCAATATTTAGGAATATTTTGTAACACTTGATTACAGATAAAATAATATCAGCCATTATTATTATTTTATTTGTATTAGATTTGTTGTTGTTGTTGCTTAAATACATGCAATAATGCAATTTAAATAATGCCATAATTAAATACATTTTAATAAATAATTTAAATTAATTAATTAATTTAATAAATAAATATTAAGATATATTTTTTAATTTAATTAACATTTACTGTATTCACTCAAAAAACTACTATATGCTAACTTAATATGATTGGTTGATTTATTTATTGCATTTTGAATTTAATGAGTATTTTTTTTCTCAAAATTCACTTAATGAATAAATAAACTGGAGGTTCGGGTAGCTGCGGCATCCCCTTGCTTCTCAAATGCACTTTCTTTAACTCCGACAGCACTTGTTGATTCAAATCACTATTTCACATTGAAAATGGTTTCCGGTTGCTGTCAGTATGAACACCGCTTTAGGGAAACAAACAGCCTTATGGGTAAAGGAGGGTTTTTAAACACCAGCAATTATCTAGTTTTAGTGCTGCACTTCACAGTTTGGTGTAAAACACCTATAAAAGACTATATTAAGCGTCTGGGGTTTGCCGATTTGTTGGTAAATCATTCAAGAGAGTCCTAACATCCTCTTTTTTCTGCTTTTGGATCTGCTCGTCTGTCATTAATTCAGTTACTAAAGTTGTGTTCCTGTTTTGGCAGGCTCCCTCCTGTTACAGACACACCAGAGTACATGTGTTTTGGTTTAACTTTTCTTCCCTTTTTTTTTAACATTACGACAGCTGGATCTGCTTCGGAGTGAAATTAATTTGTTGATGTTGCGGATCATTCCATAAAAAACAGACTATTAATATGCTTTCATTTTCTGCTCTGGGGAATTTGACAGCGTAGCTTTGTTTATGAGGCAGGCGTTTCTGACTGAGCTTTTGTTTGCGTTACTTTACCCACGACCTGAGCGTCATTTAGCACTTCAAGATTTACACTGGGAGAGAGAAAGCGAGAATCAAAGCAGCAAGTCAATGAGGTCGTTGCAAGCATCTAGGGTGTAAATCTACAACATGCACAGAGCACAAGCGACACCAAAGGCCCCTTAACAGGTGACACACGAGCGCTGCTGCCTAACTTCATGGCATACTTTCCCATGTCGTGCATCTGTAAGGTGCCTGGCACATTGCTCTCGTTGTGCCTGAGGCCATGTTGCGACAATTGAAGCCGAGATCAATGCTTTTCACCACCCCGGCCTTCGAGGAGAGAATGAACGCCTAATTAAAGATTGAGGAAGGTGTCCTCAACAGAAAAAAAAAACATAATTAAAGTGTTTTCAGAGGCCAGGCGAGTGAAACAGCAGGAATGAAGAGCTGCATCTCTCATCCCTCGCTGGACCTGCCTCGGGTCATGAGGTGCAAAAACAGCACCTGTCTTTGATCTCCCAAAACACAAGAGGCTTCATTAACATCTGCTGAGTGCAGGGGGAAGAAAAAAACAAAACAAGACATTTGTGCTTCGCCGTTGTTAATGAAGACGAAGGATCGGGCATTAAGAACCATTATGTGCTCTTCGTCAGTCTGCTCAGTCATTCATGAGATAACAGGTGTCATGATAGAGGGGAGGGAATTCGTATGGACATATCTGAGTGTGCATTTGAAGGGAAAATTAGGATTGAAAGATCTGCATTCGAACTGCACATGCAATGATGGATCAAACACATGCAGTCTCTTACACTCTGAAATAAAGGGGCGGTGCTTTTGCAAAAAATTCATTTTGGTACATATTAGTACTTAAAGTGTACATATTTGAACCTAACTGGCACAAAAGTGTATCTTTTGGATTTCCCCTGAGTGATAGTGTTTGTACCTTTTTTTCTGAGAGCGTAAGGGTCTGTATTTTTTGTTTTTGGGAATCAAGCACTTTTTTGATGTTTGCTGATTCATCTAAACCTTATTAATAGTTATTTGCTATACTGTGATGCAAAGAGCTGCATTTTTTGCTTGCCATCTTTCTTTGAGGTTTGAGTGCAAAGTGACTTACAAAAGACAAACAAAGCATCGGAGAATGTTTAGCCACTTAAGTCCATTTGCTGAATATCTTAATTTTGTTAATTATTTTGCAAGCAAAGACAATGTTATCTACATACCAAGTTATCTATTAAGGTTTGTCATTTGCAAATAAACATAAAATCAATTTGGTGACTTTTTCTTCCTTTCCTTCCAGTAAACAGAAAAAATGAATTACCTTCATGCAGTAATTGTTGTTTCAGTTGCTGTGATGGGCATCTTTCTATTAGCGTACTAAGACAATCAGCATTGCGTGAACAAACAAGTTTATATTGGCTAAACAAAATATGTTTACAAAGGAGAACTAAAACGCTATTTTAGAGAGAACTAGTGCACCCAGCTGCCTTATAACTATTTATGTTTTACAGGGAACCATTATCTGAGCTGGAATTTAAAACCAGAGAGCAGACCCGGAATCATTACTGCATTTCCATGCATCTTCTCATCTGTTATTGTGGGACGTTAAAGAGCAAATCCAAGCATAACCAATCTCCACACACACCTGTGAGCGATAGCTGAGCGTCAGCATTGATTAAAGATAGGATTGCTTTCAACAGGTGCTGTTGTTGTTGTTCACTTTAAGAAAATAAACTATCCGTGAGGAATGCAGCCGGTTCTCACGTGACTGACTCACCATCCCAATTATTTGGCACCAAACCGACATACTGAATATTTGCTTACTATAAAAGAGCACAGAGTGAAAGTAAACTGGTCCCATCGTGTTAATCTGCACACTGAGTGATCAAATCAGTGCCAGACTAAAAATAGTTTTAAATGAAACAAAGATTATTGCACTGTTACCAAAATTCAATATCCCTCTTTCTAAATCCAAGGCCCTGGACCACAAAACCAGTCATGAGGTCAATTTCTTAAAAATTGAGATTTATACGTCATCTGAAGGCTGCATAAATAAGCTTTGCATTGATGTAAGGATAGGGCAATATTTGGTGATATACAACTATTTGAAAATCTAGAAGTCCTATAGTTTTTCTATTGTGTGTGTGTGTGTGTGTGTGCTGGTAAAATAAGAGACAAAAAGTCCACAGATGGTTAACATGGTAAGACATCTAACACAGGTTAGTGTTATTCAGAGAACAAAACAACACCTAAACAGAACAAACAAGGAAGAAAATCAACCTCTCTCACACACACTGAAAAGACAAGTGTCATTTTGCACTTCACAGTGTGCCTAATGGAGATCGGGGTAAATTCAGTTCTTTCATCACACGTAACAAATAGAAACAGCCTCAGGTGTGTGAACGCGTGTCGATTGTGATGCTACAATTGAGCCGAATGCTTTCTGATTTTACAGCATAACGACCGCCTGGAGCTAAAGAGTTCAACAAATCACCTCTCTTTCATTGCCAACACTCAGGGCATCGTGGCTTTAGGGTATCACCCAAGACCCAAACCCATCTAATGATATCCAAGCCTGAAACAGGAGCGTGTGGAAGGCTGTACTTGATATGGGCGATGCCCTGAGAGCTGATGGGAATCTGGGGCATCAAAAAAAATCAGATGGGTTTCAAGCCGGTACACACATACACATTTACGGTAAACCAGACTCAAATCATTGAGCCTAACACAGAAGACACCCGGCTGTGACAAAAGCTGTCCTAAATTTGCCTGCCATTGAAGACCGTCTCAGTCTAGAGGGGCATTAGTTGGGTGGGCTTTGTTAGCTCCACTCAGGCGCAGAGATAAGAGGCATCCAGACAGATTAATGTGTGTATGGCACTTTTGGGAAATGGGTCAGGGAGTGTAATTGTGCTGGACAGTGAGTAACGCTCTTATTTGTGCAACTGGAGATGGAGGAGGAAAATTAAGCTAAAGTCATGCATCACAACCCTGAGACGAGCCATGAGCAGGCCTTAAACTAGCATGAAACGAGAATGGACTGAAGGAACTTCTATGAAACTTCTATGCAGTTGCAATGTGTTCTTGATCATTTTTAATATGAAAGGTTGAATGACGAAAGGAATAGAAGTGCAGTCTTTTAGTACAGTGTTCGGTATCTGTGTAGTTCAGCAAATAAAATCTTTAAAATCCACTACTATTCAAAAGTTTGGGGGTAGTAAGTCTCTTCATTCATTCATTCAATGCTGTGAGAATGTATTACCATTTAAAATGACCTATCTATATTAATCCATCTGTATTGTGATGGCAAATCTGTTATTATTCCAGTCTTTTGCTGAAAAAAATATTAATTTCTTAATTAATAAAAAGAAAAGAAGTATCTTAATGACAGTGAAAATAAAATATTTACATAAAATTAAAGAATTTAATTTAATTTAATTTAATTTAATTTAATTTAATTTAATTTAATTTAATTTAATTTAATTTAATTTAATTTAATTTATCCATTCAATTCCTCACAGTCACAGTTTTGTTTGCATCATATAATGGATTATAACTGTGGAACCACAGACCCCTGAAACACCATCAAACATGAATTGCCATTAAATGCATACATTGTTTTTCCTCATTAACTGAGCTAATTTAAGATGTTAAATTGACCGCCCTAATTTATGCATTTGCTTGTCATAAATGATATGCTGGGAGAACCTCAGATTGAGCTCTAACTACTGCGAATGACACAGCTGTTGAGTTTTGTATTCGCGCTCTACCCATCCTGTGATATATGTGTCAGCTCTTGTTTATGGGGTGTGATTAGTGAGATGAAACTGAAGAGCAGGGGCTATCAGATTACACACACACACACACACACACACCCTGTTTCTGTGCCAGTACAGTAGAAAACACACTTAGTGGGATTATACAGATCTGACTGACAGGAAAATGAGTTTGCACTCGTATACACATGCACACACATACATGCCCGTGAGACACACACACACACACACACACACACAAACACAAAAAAACGTATTCACAAATACAAAGACAGAAGGAAAGAACGGATGATACAAAGCAATGTTAAATACAGGTTAAGACAAATGAATTATCCATCTAACGCTTTAGAGTACACAAAATACACACAGTCTCTTGTATACGATCTCTGGGTGGAGAAGGCAAAAACATCTAGTGATGACAAGCAGCACAAACGTATCTGTGCATGCTGGAACAGTGTGATTTCAGATAGAGCAATTAAAGTCCTTTCCAAAAATGCGGTTTTGCGTATTAGTTTTCATAATCCAGATGATGGGAACTCAAAGTTTGTTGGCCAAGTTCCTTGCTTAACTTGCGCTCATTGTTCATTACAGGTCCTGAGTTATTTTATATGTTAATGCTTACTTTGGCAGCTCGGGATATCACAGTACTTCCAGTAGATTCCGTCCTCGAGATCTGCGATATAACACCACGGCCGAACATCTCCATCTGGGTTCCTGTGAAAGAAAGACAGACTGTTAAAATCACTGCAAGTACGTATGGCTTCATGTGGTGTGTAACACAGCTCAAAGTGAATGAAAACCTCCTGCAAAGTTTTAAATCTGAACGTGCAGTGTGTATAAAGTAATAGTCTCTCAAAAGAAAGAGTTGAATCTGAAAGACTGAAACAAGTTGTTTTTTGATCTTGCATGCATGCCAACGTTATTAAGGACTCCCAAAACCAGAATATGAACCTTTCATAACATAGGAGACCTTATAGCACAGTAGGGACATAATATAATGCAATACAGTGACATTAAAAGAGCTTTACTAATGTTTTCAGCAAGGCTGAATTTATTTGATTTGAAATACAATAAGTACATTTCTGCCATCAGACATCATGACCTTCCTTGCCATATACAAATATTCATTTTCTCACTAAACCGTAAAAAAGTACTGCGGTTTCTTGCTTCTTGTGAAAAAGTAGCTGAAAGATTGTCACCCTGCTTAAAAGAATGTCAAGTTTGTAGAGTCACTGCTTACTGCAGATAATTTAGTTCAAGCGTAGCTGTCACTAAAGAGAAAAGCTTTTAAAGGGTTGTCCGTCAGACAGAAACACCCCCTACAGCAGCAACCTATGTGCTTCATTGAGCCTCTTTCTCTCCCAGCCCTGTCCACCCAAGCATGTCCAACTCCAGGTCGGCGTCTGCGCGAATGCCCGGGGAACGGCTTTGTTCCTTTCCAGACAGTGACCTGCGGAGCTCTCCGGCTTTGTCTGCTTCAAAACCCAAGAGTACTTTAAACCCCGATGCCCAAACCCCAAAAAGCCTTCAGACAGGGTATTGATTACGAGCTCACAGCCAGACGAGGCAGTGATTGGTTAAGTACTTCGTGAACCGAACATGCGACATTAAAAGTCTCAGCGAATCCCGCACCGGCAGAAACCACGATAATTGCGAGAAAAGCTATTCTTCTGGTCTTTTAGGAGTCACAATGCAACATCTCGAGCTGGACCCTGAGGCGACAGCTATCTGATTTCAGCCATTGTGAGGTGGAATCAAAAGGGCGTGCCACGGTCTTTTCTTCCCCTATCAAAAACACTTTCCAGCTTCTCTTCTTCTCTCTTTACAACTAGCAAGTGTATTGAGTGAAGCGTCTTTTCATCTGCTTTCTTTTTTGTGTCCGGAGAAACTTAACCTCGGGTTGGAGTCAGCTAAACATCTCCCATTTTCCCTCCTTTTTTTTTCTTTTCTGTTGAGGAGAATGAGATCTGGCTTGCTAACAAACCAGTCTGGCTTTGGAGCCGAGTGTGTGTTTCGACCGTCGAGATCGACAACCCCCTCCAGCCCGATGGGATTTTCATTATCACTCAGTCAAATATAATGGCTACTTTGCATAGTTTTTTTTTTTGGAATAATGTGTTCTCCTGTTCAGGAAAGACACCTGTTTGGAGTTGAAGTCTTCAGGGCAATTGAGGTTCAATGGAGGAGATTAGATTATAAGAGGAATCTGTCTTGTTGGCAGACACATATAAACATACTCCTACATTGTGCCAGGTTTCTATATGGCTTTATTTGATCCAGGCTGCTTTTGGGGTCATACGGCGAGCACATAATGGAACAGTTGTGTTACTTATACTGTATGTCTAAATGGACTATCGAAATAAAGTGTAACCAAATCAAGTTTTAATATATTTATGGTAGGAATTGTACATAATATCCTAATGATTTTTGGCATAAAAGATAAATCAATCATTTTGACCCATGCAATGTAGGCCTATTTATTAAAATTATTTTTGTTTGCATAATATATGTGTAATATAAAAAAAAAAAAAATTGCACAATATATATGTATTTTGTGTTTATAATAATTATGTATGCATTAAATACACACATATACAGTATATATTTGAACATATTTACATCTATTTATATGCCTATATTTATGTTCATGTAATTTAAACATATAAACATATATATTTAATATATAAACAACCCATTATTCTGAAATACAAACATGTGTATACACATATATATATAAAACAAATAGTCCATACTACTCGACATTACATATCTTCAGCTTTGTCCGAGGAACAGGTAAAATTGAATTGTTATGCGCTGACAGCTCTTCTTGGCACATTCTCAAAACTGCAAACAAAACTGAATCAACTCCTCATCTGAAATAGATCTTATTAGTGAATCAGCTCACAAATCTCAATGATTCGTTCTTGAACTTTCAGCTTAGTAACTGAAACCTGACTTGGCAACCGCTAACATCTCACTGGACAGGAACACTATGAAAATATCAGTTTGTTCATCACACAAAACTATTGTCTGTGCACAAGTCATATGGATCGCATTTGATTACGCTGTCCTTTTTGAAGCTTGCAAAATGTAGTCCCTGTTCAATCAATGCCAGAATCCTGCAGGTTTGGAATGACTGGAGATGAGAAAATGATGACAGAATTTTCACTTATTTCCATGAACTAATCCTTTAATTTATCTGTTTAAAAGCTCTAATTAATCATCTTTCTTCCCTCAAGGGTGAGAGGAGAGCAATGCAAGGGTGCAGTTCCAGACCAGATCTAACAGACGGCTTTGATCAGCAAACGCAGGCCTGTTTGCCCCCAGGATTCCTCAAGTGTGTGGATGTGCATGTGTGTGTGTCCGGTTAAGCCTGCAGGGTCAAGCCCTTTCAGTGACTCAGTAAAGAGTCTCAGGGCCTTTCATGTGTTACCGTAATGATGGGGACATCATCTGTCCCGACTGGTTAATGGGATGGGGAATTACCCATGCCTTCTGTGATTTATTACCTCTTTAAAAATAGATGGCAAGACTTTAGAACTGTCCCTAGGAAACACCAACCAATGAGATCTTATTCTCTTCACACTGTCTAAAATCTCATATCATGCAAATGCACAGTGTTTATATATGTGAACAGTGCAGAGAAAACCGCATTGAAAATCTGGGTCTCAGGGTCTAAAACCTAGAAAAAAGTAAAGGTTTCTGAATTCTGAAAAACAAATTAAAGAATGAAACATGACATAAAATGAGTCTATAATCAGATTTGTCTTTGATTCCACTGAAGCTTTAGGCAAAATGGGAATGGATACAGTTCTAACACATTCTGAAATTATCATTCTGACAATAAAACTGTAAAACACTAAAATCAAAAGGAGCATGCTCTCTGACATTTGGTTGATTTTTTTATTTCTTTCATTTTCAAATGTTTCTTGTAGACAGCAATGATATGGAGAGCAAATAGAGCCTCACGCTTCTCAGATATTTCCCCTGAGCCAAATTCCCAAGTAATTTCATGTTTCTCGTCTGAAGTTTCAGAACAGACATCAGCTTTTTCTGACCGAGATAACAGCAGTCAAACTCTGCCATTAATATGGACTCAAATGTTTCAAATCAAAAAATTAATAGCAATTAAAGGCATATTTGACCCAAAAATAAAAAGTTTTTCATCGTTTTCTCGCCTTCACGTCATTCCAATCCAGAGCAAATTTCTTTCTTCTGCAGATCACCAAAGAAGATATTCTGAAGAATGCTGGAGAGCAAATAGTTTTCGATTACCACTGACTTTCATTGCAATAACAAAAACTCAAAAATATCGTAAAAAAAAGAATTAACCTACTTGGTCTCATGGCATAAACATACTTTGGTGCACTTTTTAGCGAGACACGAAATACATTACAACAAGTACATATCACTGCAGTATCCAAAAGAAATAAATACTAGAGACGGTAAAACTCTGACACCTTTTATTCCTAATTATTAAAAGTATGTAACTACAGTGTACGTACACACCGGTACACATATTTCTGTAACTGCGCACATGTAACACCCCTCAGAATGGTGTGTACAAATGTGTAACAGGACATTGGTAACAACACTTTTTGGGAATGAAAGTACAAATGTGTAACAGGGCTAACAGCACTTTTTGGTAAATAGCATGTTCCACTTTATATTAAATAGACAATAGCTCTGGATTTTGCATGCAATTACTCTGATGTCACACAGCAGCGGGCAGTAAATTAGGCTTTACATATAAATTGTGGTTTGTGTCCAGAATGTTACACTTTATATTAAGTGGGCAGTTCCTGAGGAGTTACCATGTATATACACTGCTATTACAGAGGTGCACTAACTCCACCCACTTTACACATCCCTACACCTACCCAACTACACCCACAGATCACCCCCTGTTCCAGTTACTCTTATACATACTGCTGTTACTAAATGTAGCTCTGTAATACCTGTTACATAACTACTTAGTGAAGTGAAAAAAGTGTTGTTACCAATGTCCTGTTACACATTTGTACGCACACACACCATTCAGAGGGGTGTTACATGTGTGTAGTCACAGAAATATTACAGCTGTTGATACTATGAACCGGTGTGTACTTACACTGTGGTTACATACATACATAAATCAGTTTTGCTTTTGTTAACACTATCAGGTAGGTACAGGCTTAGATTTGGTGTAGGGCATATTTAAACATGATAGTGCATCAATTCCGAACCAATGTAATAAATTTGTGCCAGGGTTTACGTATTGAATCTGTGTTTTAGCTTCACTCAGTGGACATCTCTCTTTGAAACTGCAATGAAATGTGCAGTAAGGCATGTTAAAATGGCGCCGTACAAAACGTGCACAGAGGTACATATTTTTATTCAACCAGGTTGAAATTAACACCTGAGACAAAACTCAACTGAGGATCATCATTACAGTAACTTCTGCGAAACCCAGATTTCTTCAGAGTATAGATGAAATCACCCGGGATCAAGAAGTCAGAAATAAAAGCTGACATTGGTATGCATTGCAGCAAGAGATAAAAATGTGTACCGAAGGTTGACATTTTTCTGTGCAATTTTTCACAAACAAAAATAGAAGGCTTTTCGCGGTGACCACAAACATCATTGCAACACTAAATCTGGCATGTAAGAACAATGTGTCGAGCCGTTACGGTTTATTGCAATGCTTTCTTGCTCCTTTTCGCTTTTCTCTCTCTCTCTAATTTGTTTCAGCATTACTGGCCATCTGAACTGAGAGAAAAACAGCTGTTCTTGTCTGGCCTGTGTTCAAACGCTTCTCTTTAATAACCGCTTTCCATGCACTATAATCATAAAATTTATGATAAACTTTTAAAATTCTGGCTCAGAGCTATTCATAAAAAACTAGGATTCTTTAACAACAAAAGCGTGTAAAATCTATAGTAGGGTAAGACTGAAAATAGCTTTTTCCTCAACGCCGACCTCAGCCACACTATTAGCCCGCTGCAGCTAACCAGTATCCAAAGCAAATATGAGCGAGGGAAATTTGCCTAATACGCTCAGAGCCATGCTCAGGCAACATGGCAGACATATGCTGCAGCAGGAGTATGAGCCTGAGATTTACTACTAAATCAAATAAAAATAAGAAAGCAGGTAAATAAAGAATGATATTGTTTTTAACGTAGCTGACATACAGTGGTTATTTTACATCGCTGAAGGAGTTGGGTCTGCTTGTTAGGACAAACTCCTTCAATGTACAGAGATGCTCATCCAACACTTTTGAGAGACAGAGTCTACTGTATCTACAGCACACACAGCCACTCTCGATTCAACCACAACAACTCCAGGCCGCCTCGCTGAACTGACATCTGAAAGTGGATAACAAACCATTCAATTTCACAGCTAAGTAAACAACAGTGTAAACAGAAAACGCACAAATGCTTAACGCTTGCTTGCACTTTCGCTTAAGCAAAAGTCTTGACAGATTGAGGATTGAGGATGGAAAATTAAACATTAAAACTTCTCTGTGAAGCAACATACAACCCACACACACACACACACACACACACAAATTTGGCCAAAACTCTCAGGACTGTAAAAGTCAACACGGTTTCACAATCCATTTTACTTCTGTAATGTTGACCAGGCCCTCAACATCCTAAAGTACACAGAACTATTCAACAAATTCAGAAAATGAAAATTAAATATAAAAAGCATTTATTGAATTTACTATGTCAAGTGGTTGTAATCAATGTATTTGAGTTACATCAGTTGACTAACCTTCAACAAAATGTGTTTATTTAAATGTAACTAAAACAAACTGACCAACATTTGCCTTAAAAAGAATATTGTTTCTTTAAATTCTTGGTTGTTTTTTTTCGATTTATACAATGTACTTCTACCATATTTATGTAACATGGCATGAAAAAATGTGGGCATTACCAGAAAATTACTTACTGATGAAATCAGTTGTGAATTTATTTACCACTCTGAATAATTCACTGAGTGATTCTAATTCCAAATGTTGGTTTGAATCCATATTTGTGAATCATTTTCCCAGATTCATAGGATTCATCATTCAGGAAACACTGGTGTGTGCTGTATAACAAAAACCACACATGGATGCATGCAGTGTTTCCTTACTAGATTCAAATTATTGCACTTTGATTTTCATTTTAGCAACTATCTGAAGCCTTGCATGGTATGTTTTTGGTGCTTTTTCAATCAAAAGCATTTGCAAAATAACCAGTATAAATACTACCCCTTTTGTTTCTACTAATGGAATTTACTTAAACCCTCAATCAAGCACTGCTATTAGTCTACTATTAGTGAGATTTATGATTGCTCTGTCTGAAAAAGGCTATGTATAACAGGTCTGAGAGGAAGCTGATGAGTTGTAGACCTTTCTGTCCGTCTCTTCATAGCTGCTTTTATTCATGGTTAATATGACACTTCCTCTCAGCCCCATCTCTCAATGTTTTCATAGCTATTTTACAGCACACTATAAAGATGAAATGTGAGGGATATTAGGACTTGGCACCTAAATTTCTCTCTGGCTCTCTCTCAACACGCCAAGACTGCAGTTCCTCCTTTCAAATCAAACGGCGTGTAGACAAGAAAACAAAGAGATGCAAACAGCTTATGACATCATTAAAGAAACACACACTTGCAGCTTTCCAGAAGCATTCCTCTCTTGCACTTAACAGAGACCATAAAAACATGCTGCGCACAAATAACACTTGTCATATTTTCAAAAACATACACCTGTCTCCTTTTCCCTGACTGTTGTTAACTACTTCTATCCTTTCGATCAGCAGTGAACTTCAAGCCACATGCACAGACAGAGAGATAGGTCTGTTGTAAAAGCTGTTCTGATACAGAAAGACATTCCTATATACACACCCAGCAGACATAACACCATGCATCCGTGTGCCCAAAATCAACACTGCTGTTCCTGACGGTGATCTCCCTCTCTTCATTTAATCTCTGTCTGCCGCTCTGAATCCGGCTTTCACTTCCCATATCATACAGTCTGCTGGACCTTAACGCTCACACAGATACAGAGACTGGCTGAACAGCAAAAAGAGTGTGACTTTTCTCCAGTCTGGACAAACTTCTTATGTTGGACTGCTTAGTGGGTTTGAGAATAGTGTTGGGCACTTTCTAATGGCTAATAGCAAATAAGCCTGGCTGAAGTGTTTTCTAGGTCCAAAAAAGAGAAAAAACACCATGAAAGTGCCATTAAAAATAATATAGATAGATAGATAGATAGATAGATGATAGGTAGATAGATAGATAGATAGATAGATAGATAGATAGATAGATAGGTAGATAGATAGATAGATAGATGATAGGTAGATAGATAGATAGATAGATGATAGGTAGATAGATAGATAGATAGATAGATAGATAGATAGGTAGATAGATGATAGATAGATAGATAGATAGATAGATAGATAGATAGATAGATAGATAGATAGATAGATAGATAGATA
>JAUMHP010000046.1:775011-788869 GCA_032361065.1 Enteromius trimaculatus
GTGTTTTATTATTTAGTGTCACTTTTGATCAGTTTAATGCTTACTTGCTGAATGAAATTATTAATTTAAGTTAGTGCTACAAAAAACTTAATTGCATTTAATCGCATCCAAAATAAAAGTTTTTGTTTACATAATATATGTGCTGTGTATATTTATTAGGTATATATAAAAACAAATTAATGTATATATTTAAGATATTTATATATTTATATTTAAAAATATGTTATGTTTATATATTTAATATTTATAAATAATATAAAATATAAGACTAAAAGTTTGTGAATTTCAATATACATAATAAATATAAACATACTTATTATATTTAAATAAAAATATATATATTTTGGATGCGATTAATAGCAATTAATCATTTGACAGCACTAATTTATGTACGCATCACATAGTAGTATAGTTTTGTTTGTTTTTTTCAACAAAAATATTACTTTTGTGAAAAACATAGGTGATACTTATTTGGTTAATTCAGTTTTTTAAATATATATTTTTTTATATTCTAAATTAAATTTTGTCTTAATTATTTGACTGTTTTATCTTTTATTAGTAACTTAATAAAAGCAAACCAAAAAAAGAATATAAAATTATATGCAGTAATGTAAAATTTCAGGCAATGAATATTTAAATTTATTAAATAAATATAGATATGTACATTTTATTTATTTATTTGTTTGTTTGTGTGTTGGTTGGGAAAATGGAAAAGTGCAGTCAGGATATTTTTGAAAGAAGTCTTACAGGTAGAATAAATTACGGGACAGTATGACAGTGAGTAAATGATGACTATTGCTTTACCACAACTTTATGGCAGACACACTTGCATTGGCAGCAGATTGACATTCATAAAAGATGGCAATAAATAAAGGCTGGTGCTGCTGTTGCGTGAAGCTCTGGGAGTGTACGGCGCACCGGAGAGTCACACATCTCCCAGAGCAATCAGGATTTTTTTCCCTCTTTGTAATCTTGGACAGAGTCACAAACCAGCCAAACCATGCATCACTAATGGGATGGTCGTCTTTCATACCCACTCTCTGCACAACTCAGGACCCATTATTCCTATTTTTGCTAACCTGCAGAAGACAAAAGTCACCTGAAGAGCAACTTCGCACGATGAGAAACAACCCTCATATCGCAGTTGCATCGGGCCACAAGCCGGCAGACATCTCGCTGCTGTGGCTAACCTCGGCAGAAAAGGTTTCCAGACGGGATGGCTGAAATAAGAAGGGCCCGAGGAAGGGTAGCAATTAGCAGCAGCTTAACTTGATGTGGTCGAGAGGCATCGTTAAGCTGCGGCAGTGTAGGGAAGCAGTGAGTAGACCGGGAAGAACCAGATAAGAAGGTCCATCATCGAGATGAATGGGTAGTCAAAAGCCAGTGTGGCTTGCTGAGTTTTTGTTTTGTTTTTTGTTTTTTTGGAAAAAACGTGACCATTTGCACTCGTAGGTTCCTGGGGATGAGCTTTACCACTCTTAATAACATCACCGTCTCCCCCCGTATCGCCTTGTGATGGCTTTGTTGTGGTCGGATCACAGGCCTTGATGGGAAACAGAGTCTCGGCCGCATGAAAGAGCAAACGGAAAAAGAAAACTATAAAATGCAAGTACATCAACAGAAAAAGAAGCTCGGAACAGGAGGAAGGGAGGAACCGCCCCACGGAGCCAGAAACAAGAGGGTCTTAAAAATGGATTATGTGCACAGAGTTAGTTGCCCTGTTATTACATGTGAAAGTTGCTAATTGCTTCCTTATTGAGTTTGCAGATGTGCTCATCTTTGTAAGGAAAAGAGAAAGTCGATGCGATCAGTACACATTCATGAAAAAAACTAAATAAACAAATTGCATTTGACAGCTGAAGGGACCAGGATTCATCAGGGACACAATCCTCAATTATATGCAGGAGAAGTGCTCGAGGACAAGGAAAATGTAAATCCTTTGTCATTAAGGCAACAGTTCTCCCCAAAAAATGAACCTATCATTTATTCACCCTCGTGTCATTTCCTTTCTGTAGCTCGTGGAACAAGTTTAGCTGAATACTTTAAATACGTATCTCTGAATTAGATCCACTATAGAGCGCCTCAGCAAACTTCTAACGTAATACACAAACATTCAAATAAGCTTATTCAAATTAGAACTTTTTCTCACCTCTTCAACAACCTGCATATATACAAATAACTGCAAAAGTGTTGTTTTTTTCTACACAATAACACTAAATGCTGCTAGACATTTTCCCAAAACAGCATGGAATGTAAAAAGCGGTGTGTATGAGTTTTGGCCTTTCTGTGAGGAAAAACACTCCTAATTTATGTCTATATTCAAAGCAAATCTCACTTCCACAAATTCTAATTTGTCACATTATGATAGGTCACATGACACATGAGAACCAATGAGGATTGATACATTATATCTGGCATTGACACTTTTTGAAGGCAACTGAAATTAAACTAAAATAATTAACACAATATAAATATTATAAATAACTGAATGATAGATTTGTTACAAAAATCAGTAAAATATGTAAAAAAAAAAATGTATACTGAAACTTTAAAAGTAAAATAGAAACGTAGAACTGTCAACGGATTAATTGCATCCAAAATAATTTGTGTGTACTGTGTATATGTATTATGTATATACAAAAGCACACATACAGTACATAAAATAACACTACTTTAAGAAAAAACAGCAGTCAAATTTTATAATTTGTTCCACGGAGATTTTGTTTGACATAAATTATTTTGGGGTGAACTAACTTCAGCTATATAGTTGTTTAGGTACTTAAAAAAGGACAATACATCTATGACTTTGCAATCTTTCTGTGGTTATTTGCATATTAAAGTCTTGTAGGTAGGCTTTGTGTCTTGATGACTATAATGCACTGGGAGGGAGGTGAGTAATTCAACAGGACACTGCTTCCTATGGGTCTCGTTCTGCGTCACTCTGAATGGAGTGAGGAGACAATAGCAGAGGCTAAAACAATTTCTTACTCCAACTAGCCCTGGGCTGATGGCAGGCCTGTGAGACAAGCAGAGAAAATGATTATGTATAAAAGCGACAGTGCCAAACCATCTGCTCATCCACCACATCATACAAACACTCACGAGTCTGTCTGCCACGGGGGAACCAACCCACAACAACTGGACAAACTTCAACGACAAATAACCACTTTGGGTCTGGAAACAGAAGCCCCTCGACTATATTATCAAAAGCAGATCCCATTAAGAGAACATGATTTGAAGCGATGTATGTGTCACGATGCATCGCGGCTGATATGGCCCCTTCAAGGTGGCCTTATAAAGTACTTCTCAAGTATCCTCAAATGGGTCACAGAACTGTTCTGACAGGACTGGAAAAAGCAATGCTTAATGCAAATGATCGTCTCTAAGTAGCCATGTAATCATGCACAGTTTTGATCAAATTATCAGGCTTATTTACATCAGCAGTGTTCTGGCTATATACAGTAGCCAAAGTAGACAGATGCCAACAAGGGCGTTTTGCTTGCATGTCAAGAAATAAACTACACAAGGTTAAAAAATAAAATAAAAATAGATTAATAAAAATACCATCCAGGCTAGTCTTCAAATGAGACATCGCCATGTGTGGCCAATATTTATATTTTTTTTATATGTTCTCAGTTAGCCGATAGGTCTCAGAAGCAGGACCTTTATTTTGACATCACCTATTTACTCTCAGAAATAAAGGTACCTTAAAGTGTACATATTTGAACCTAACAAGTACAAAAGTGTACCTTTTGAAAAGGTACCGTCCCAGTGACAGTTTTTGTACCTTTATTTCTGAGAGTAAATAGGTGATGTCAAAATAAAGGTCCTGCTTCTGAAATATTTAATGCCACGTTGGTGAATCCACCGGTGAGACTTTCTTATTGTATACGCATAACCCGCGTAAAAAATGTACAGGATTACTGAAACAAAACCATAGAAATCTGTTTATTATTTTAAAACAATTTATTTCTAATAATTTTAGCAAAATAAACAAGTTTTAGTGCACATGCATGTGTTATTAACTATTATAAATGAAATATATCAACATCAGCCATCAAAATAAATAAATATTTTGTATAGCATGACTTTATAGACCTAAATCAAAGCCAGTGCAGGACAACTGGTGAACTACCTTTGCCTAAAATAAAGTAGCACCTTCCCAAGTATAGTTCTCATTCACAAAAGCCCAAACTTCAGCAGGACATGCCGTGAAATCAAGCATGTTCAGAACGGCATCATCTCAGCAGTGCTCTTCAAAATTAACCTGGTTGAACCTTCTCTAACCTCTCCATGACTCTCTTATACACTGCACATTATTCAAATCCTGTTCCCTTTAATGGGAAAAGTGAGCAGCGTGTGCTGCTTTTGAAGAGTATAAATAGAATGAGAAACGCCTTGAGGCCGCCAACACTTTTAAGGCAATTTTGCTCGTTGCAACTTTCCTGGAAGGTGAGAATCCATTTAAAAAGGCTTTATTAGAAGCTGGAAAGGCATATTATTGCTTTAAATGGATAGTTCATCCAAAAAAAGTCGTCTCAGTTTCTTCACAAACATCTGAAACATTGTGCTATACACTCTTTTCCAAAGCGGATGAGTTTTATGCATGTTTATATAAATTGCATCAAAGCAGTGACTAACAGAAAAATAAAGCCATGCATGTCTGGAATCATTACGAGAGTGATTTCTGACGAACTTGAATGTAAACCACCACAGGAGCTTCTCAGGGGGAAAAAGGTATTGATGTATATGAGTTGGCTCTGTCTGATGAATAATAAAGGTCTTGAATGAGCAGTCACAGAGGTTTAGCTGGTGTGCTGGCCAACACACACAAGTGCCTGACACTGTGAAATTGTTATTTCATGCGTAGACATCCTCTCTTGCAGTGGGAATCCTCCAACGCTACATCTGGGCCCGCAGAGTCCAGCTGGATGAAAACTGTGACAGAATCCACAAGGCTTTGCTGCCATCTTTCATCTTCACATTCCGTACGGAGAACAAAAGCTTTCATGGGCTGCGATGTGAAAGTGGGACCACAAGAGGTTAAATAAATAGAAGCGGGACGGGCAGACTAACTGAGCACACGCCACTGACAGCACCTCAAACCGACCCTGACAGGAAAGTAAACAACGGGGGAATATCACGGATGAAAGCAGGGAAAAGTTCCTTAGCAAAACAATATTGTGGCTGGTACAGCGATGGAATACCATGGTAATGTCATGCATACCACAGTCCATTTTCATGCCATTTACAAAGTACATGTCCAAAAAAACATTGTGTTAAAGAGGCACCATGTAAGGCTGGGTGGTTTAACTGTTTAACTTGTGAGGTCTCCAAACTGAGATGCATTTGAAATGATAAAGCACAAGTCTCTGTAGTACACAGAAACAAACTAAGAGTCTATAAAAAGTCAGATAACTAAGGAAAATAAGGAATAATCTTATTGCCGTCCTTCGCTCCTCAAGTGCCCCAATTTTCCCCACAAATTGGGTTGAGCTTGTGAGGTAACAGCCGGTTTAATTTACATTTCCTTTTGTCATGGAGGGGGTCACAAAGCCAAGCCTCATAAAATTAACAGCAAAACAAAGAGATAGCGCCCACGCTAGGGTCATGTTCGCTTTCCAAAACTGCTCAAGCCTGCCTTTGAAGTGCAACCCTAACTGCCAAATGAGCCTGCATATAAACACACGACGGGAATCTGAGACATGTGTGGGTTGTGTAAGCCTGTACTAATGTACACTGTACTAATGCACACTGGAGAGCTAAAATATGCTGTCCAACTTGTCAGCTTTATCAAAGCTCGTAGATTGCTGCGATCCAAAAGTCCTGAACTGACACCGGTGTTGAGTTCCCTTGTATCTGCAAACATCAACATGAGCAGGATTTTCAAAGCCGTGATAACAAACATGACTCTCTAACGCTAAAGCGAGTGGCAGCATGTGGGTGTATTCTTACTGTATAAAAGCACGCTTGAGTAAAACAACTCCTACGAAAGCTAGCATGCAGAGACCACTGATACAGACAATGGTGGCGGTAAAACATGCATGAATTAGCCTCTTCCCACAGCATTCCTCCCTTTTCAGCATCATCCTCTGTCTCTGCCTCTTGTTCTCCCCGTCCATTCAGTGAAGGAAAGCTGTAGACTGCCGTCATATAGCGGGATTTGTCTGGGAAGACACTAGAGCTCATTGTTCCCACAGGACCTCATAATGCTTGTGTCATTTGCACCCTCTCTCTTGCATCAAGACCTCTCAACGGATTTCCGCCCACAGATCCTTGATTATTTTAAGCGCTATTACCCAAGAAACCCTTCCGTCTGGAGTTCAAGGACACAGATCTGGAACTAGAAGGACGCTACTTCTAACTATTCCTTTAGATTCTAGACTTTTAAATGGTCATATAATCATATTGATATAAAAGTTCCATCATTACACAAGTGAATCAACGAATAGCTCAACCAATGCATTCTAAAAACACAGATTCATTTAAGAATGAAACAATTCAGAAAGGGTCTCCCAAAAGAAAGTGTCGACTCTGAATCATTAAAATTAGTCGCTTTTAAAATCCCAAGCCATTTCATGTTGACGTCAACATGAAACATTAACATATTACACAACCATTAGCTGGTCTTTTTGCATTGGTCTGAATGAAAAAGCAATTTGGAGTGTTAAAATTTCACAAACTCTGCTTTAAGTGAAATCGCCTGATCACTGGAGGTGTTTGGAAAAATTCATAATTGAACGAATCGTTTGGGAGTCATTAAACAAATATGGTAAAATTTAATGCATACTATAAGTACTAAAACCAACATGTTTTTCAACCTTGTTTGAGACTCCCAAAACTACAATATGAACCTTCATAACCCATAATAGGGGCACTTTAAGAGTGAATCATTAAATCACTTAATCAATTATACATGTTCTGCAACACTACAAACAACATTCCTTATGTACAAATTACCATTACAAGAGCAGATTATATTAATAAAGATTCATTTGAATGCCATTTCTTCCATTAAATTGTGTTATGACCTCTAAAATGCTTTTACAATAATGCATGGTTTGTCAGTTTTCAGCATTTTGATGTGCATCGCTTAATAAGCTCCATATGTATGGCTTTTCAGATGTAGTAAACTTGCTTGGAAGCCCACCCGGTAAGGTACTGGACAGACGAGCTACGAGTCCTGTGAAACACAGGTCATTATAAAAATGTTCAAAGACTTGTAGAAGCAAGCTAACATGGAATAGCTCCATTTTATCCCAGGTTTGCTTCACTATCAGTTTAATAAAGGTGGTATGTTATTTTCAAATATAATTTCCAAACTGATATGATTTGTACAACAGCCATAATAAAACATTGCCTTGTTTAAGTTTATCTGTTTCAAATAAAACAGAACTCACTCTGTACTGTCTATAACTTTGCAGAAATGTCATCACAAGCATGTTTTCCAGTGAGCCTAGTTTGACACTTAAAGGTATTCCTTAAATTTGCATTATGTTTACAAAGCATCATATATTTAACAGATTATAGACAATGGGAATTTTCATGACGCAAGTGTAAAACACAGACTACATCTCCAACTCTGGCCTTCCGCGCAGCATTACAACACCCACATGGCCCTTAAAACATTTAGAGCATGATTTACAACGTTATGTTTAAGCTGTTAGCAAGAGAGAAAACAACTGAGCCGATCAATAATCAGTGCTGTCAGCTACAGTATAGATTTTGCTTAAAATCTGAGACTTAATAAACATAAATATCATCAGCCAGCATTCTCTGGCAAAGCCTGAACAGCCAAAACTAGGTTACTAGACCAAGCTTTTATGCATAATTCAAATCGGGACGGTGTCGAATCAGAATCGGTTAACTTTGAGAAATGAGACATGACTATGTTACCACATCTCTACATCAGATGGGAGTGCAGCTGAATTATAGAAACCCACGACTGACTTTCGCACAGGCTTTGGGTTTGGCCAGAGAAGAGCAAAGCTGGATCAAAGTTTGGATCCAAAGACCTGTGTTGTATTTTATTACACTTGCACACATGAACTCACACCTGTTTCGGATCGCCCTGTTTTTGCTCAGGTTTATTGGTATGGCAAGAATGTTAATTATATGTGGTTTTAGGCAGGCAGACATGTGTCGGGTGCATTGAAGGGCATGTGTGTGCAACGTTAGACCCTCTGATACTGAGAAACGGTGATTACAGGCCACACCACGGCACAGTTTCTGTCTCATGTTACTTTAGGCCAAACAAGCCCAATTCAAAACACAGAAATACTGCAGAGCAGCGTTGTTTTAAGCGTTTCCATGTCTGTGTTTTTGGTAACTGTCTTCAAAGAACATGTACATATAATCAATGGTTAAATCAATCAAGGGTATATAAACAGACGTATACTTCATTCTTTCCCTAAACTCCACACTTTTGTCCAAAAGAATTTGAGCTTGAGTCAAGTCTCATGAATTACAGGCAACAGGCCACACCTGTCTATCTTTCTACAGCCCTCACATACATACTGTACACCCTTACAATTATGGTTATTGGTTATATGGTTGACCAATTACTATAAAAAGGAGCGTAACAGTACTGAAAAGAAAGCATTGTAACAGCATGGTATTGGGTCCTGAGAATATACAACACTTGTTGGGATATCAGACATTAATCTGCATTCAAGCTCAATGGAGTAAAACATAACGGAAAAAAAAGTGTGGTTAAATGTATTATTATTTATTCTCAGAGAGGGTTTTAGCATGGCAGTCCATTGGCTACTAATAAAAATGCTAAACATTCTCTAAAAGGTTGTGCCCTTCAAATTCATCCACTTTAAAACAGCCAAAAAAAAAAAATAAGTAGGCCTAGTTAACCCTCCTGACCCAATTCTAATATTAAAATTAGCACGAGCCTCCATTTATAGCAAAAGTTGAACTCTATCCAGGATTCCATTCTTTAATCTTGCTAATTAGCCATAATTAATGTTAACAAAGAGTTTTTAAACATAAAAGAGATAAGTACATGATGACAGCATCTAAGAATGGGGGGTTTTTTTGGGCACTGCGGTTTTCAATAGATGCAACGTGTCCCTGAAATTTTATATAATGTGAGAACAAAGAGAGACAAAAAGTGCACATTATAATATTAACCGAATGAAATTTGTGCAAATGAATTTCTTCCTTGGTATAGCGCTGCCTGCAGTGATCCAAAAGCCAACGTCAAATCTATGAAGTGTTTTACTTGCTCTGCTGAAGCTTCAATTAAACACGGAACGAGGAGGTTTGGAGGGGAAATACTTCAGTTCATTTTAATTTTCGAAAATGTCTGAAAATCGCTCCCAGCCATGTGTTTTCATTAAAACTAATTACACTGAATGTTGTGTGGGACTGATGCACTTTGTAAAAAGGAAAGCGAGTGGTTACCACACACGGCAGGTACAGGCATTGCCCAAAAAAAGCTCAATAATCTCACGCCTTTTCGCCTTTCCCCTCAGGAGAGAGTCAGCGCATGCATGCGTGTCGCACAAACATCCACCATCTGTGACCGATGTTTCATGCAAGCTGTAAAGTAAGAGACTCTGAGAGCAATTATGAGGCTACAGATGCTTTTATCCAAAAAGTTAAGGATTGACACAATAAATTATAAACAAAAAGAGATTTTTGAGAGCTCTAACGGAAATACGACTGTCACTTGTGGCCTCTGTAAAACTCATCTTACGGTTGCCAGGGTGTTGCTATGAGGTTGCTACAGGGTTTTAAGTGACTGAGTGGATTTTAATGGACTGCTTGAGAGTTGCTTCAGAGTTACTTACGGGGGCTTAAGTCAAAAGAGTTCAACCTGCAAATTTCTACAAAATTCTGGTCTATAAACTCAATAAGGCTCAGACAAGTTGGCAATAGATCTTAGAATATTTTTAGATCTTCAATAATATTAGATCTTAAAATATCTAAGTATATTAAAATATGTAATACTCCTTTTATATATATATATATATATATAATTTGGTTGTAATGTATGGGGAGTTCAAAATATGGAATAATGATATAAAAATATTACATTAAATTGAATTATTAATTATTTTTGATAAATATTTTATGATTTATCAAATTTAAATATATGTTTAAAAAAATAATTAGTAAAAAAATAGTAATATCTCACATGTGAACACTGCAAAATTGGAAAGATTAACATTAAACAAAAAACATTAACATAAATAGTCTGTCACATAGATTTAATTGGCAAAACCCCTGGGAACCCCAGGGAAAAAACACTATATATCATCATCCTTCTGATTCAACCTTTGAAATTCTTTCAGACAAGTCCGCATTGTTCACTTCACCATTTTTTGTTGGAAAGATGGTCTGATATTGGTATCATTCTCAGTTACTCCATATCAGGTCGGCTTTCTCGACAATCCCACGCTTAAGAAGCACATTATGAAATGTGCCTTTCACAATCGGAAACAAAACAAAAGCTGCCACACAACACAGAAAACCATCAACATCTTGCTTTGACAGTAAAACCTGCGCCAGTTCAGCTGCTCAGATACCAGAAAAAAAACAAAAGAGCAGAGAAACAGATGGAATAGCGAGAGAGAGAAAAAGAGAGAAGGCGTGAGAAAGAAAGTCCAGGGCATCCCTGTTGTCCTTTCTGAGAAAGGGATCGCTTTCATGGATCTTTTGAGGCCTCGGAGATCCAGTTACATGGCACTAAGAGTGACCTGCTTGATTTGGACCTGAGGAAGCATTTGAATAGGCCTCATTCATCTCTAATACAGAGACTACGCCAGCTTTGAGATAAGATAACCAGCCATTGAACCCTGCTGGTTCCAAATACTCACAGAACAACTGTAAAAGAGACCAACAGGAGTTCAAATAAAGACATTGAAATGGCCAAACTCAAGTTTTAAAGCGATAGTTCACCCAAACATCATTTACTCATAAGCCATCTTAAATCACGGTGGAGATGCGTTAAAGACACCTAAAAATGAACTGTCCTCACTCGCCCATGAAGATGTTCTGAGGGTTTCATGAGAGCCAATGTGCTCCAAACAAAAGTGATTATAAAGTCTAAGTTGACTGAAAGAAAGAAAGAAACGTTTCAAAAATGTTTTCTTTCGTGTTTCACAGAAACAAGAAAAAATCATACAGATGTTGTTTATATATATATATACAGATTGTAAATCATACAGGTGAGTACTTTACATGAAGACAAATTCTATTTTACTAAGTAATGCAAATCAGTGGGACCCAAACAAAAGTGGAACTTCATTTTTCTTATATTGAGGGAGAAAACTGGGGGAAAAAAACCAAATATTTTATTTTTGTGTTCCACACAAGAATGAAATCATACAATTGTCAAGGTAAATGATGATCACGATTGCAGGTATTGTTTATATAATGTAAATCAATGGCTTCTGAACAAAGGTAGACCACCTTAAATTTCATTAAACTGAGGGAAAAACATACACTGAAATATTTTCCTACAAGGAAAATCATGTAGATTTGGACGAGTACATGATGATTTTTTTGTCTATATAATAATCATCATTGGAGCCCAAACAAAAGTGGACCTTCATTTTCATTAGAGGGAAAAAAATAATAATAATAAAAGCATTTTCTTTTGTGCTCCACAGAAGAATGAAAATCATAGATAAATGATGACAAATTCTTAAGATTTTACTGTTTATGTCTATATAATGAAAGTCAATGGGGCCCAAACAAAAGTGGACCTTACTCATTACACTGAGAAAGAAAAAAGACATTTTTGGGTGAGTAAATCATGACAAAATTTTTTATTTCTGGGTAAACCGTCCCTTTAAATCAAAAGGTCACGACTCTGACTAAATGAAACACGGATGAAAGTTTCCAAGACGAATAAAAAAGTTGAAATCTCATTTAATTGTAAGTTTGTCTGAACTGCAAAACACAAAGTTATTTCATCCCCACCACAAGCATCTGACCCTCCACAATGCTCTTCCTGTTGTTCCATGTCACAGTTTCCCGCGAAAAGAGAAAAGGGAAGGTGACAATTTGCTTCTTTGCCACAGAAGTCTTTCTGGGCTCTCGAGCAAGTGAATTCGACGAAGGACGGTTTTATTTTTTGCCTTTTTCTTCCTCCTTCAGCTCTCTGGCCAGTGGCGGAGAACCAAAGTCAACGTTCACATAAAAGTGAGGGAGTTCACAGGACAGGTCACGTCTCTCTCCGTGGCAATTCAATATCCTACCATTATGATATTGGTCGTGGCTTTTGAAATCATAGCAGCACAAAACACCACATAAGTACATGTTTGCTGGTTTGAAAGGGTTCGGATTTGGTCTTCAGAGATGTGGGAACGTTAGAGGGCTTCCTTCAGATAATGGGCAGTTTCCACAAAGTCAACTACAATCGGTAGCATCTCGCAGAGCATCTGCTGACTTCACCGCTAGTACTAACGCATTTTAAATGTTCCCGGCTCTTATTACACGGCCAGACAAAGATAAAAAGCCCCTCGAAGACTTTCAAAGCACCGTCTAATCTCGAGAGAACTGGAACAAGCCATCACAAAACAAAACGCTGTTTCTTTCAGAGGAGCATTTGCTTGGATCAGCAGAAGATAACTAAACTTTGTAAGCTTTTTGCATGCTGGTGGCACCATTGTTTGTTTTGGCTCTTCAGCTTTTTTCCTAGCGAATGCAATTTAGCTCGACAAACCAATAGCTGCTCGGAAAACAGCCATTATCTCATCCAATTTTCATATGCTTTTTTGCATGTTTCCTAGAGATCCCGCCAGGCACTCCCTATTCAAATGGATACCCTTTCGATTATAAAGCAATAGTTTGCTTCTCCGATATGAATTCAGTGCACACGAGACATTTTTTTATTCTGTTAGTCGAAGAGAACGTGAAAGAGCGAGAGAGGAAGAGTATGAGGAAATTCCAATTGAATATGACAAGCTCTGTCTCCAGGCATTTGCAAATGTCAGAGAGAAGTAAAGAAGCTTGTGAAGCTTGCACGAGCGTAACAGTTTTCAGCCCCGACCTGCAGAGAGGACAGTGACAGCTACAGAAATAATGAAGGGAAACACTGCTCTTATGTGGAGGATCCTGTTTTACAAAGTCCTTTTACACCCTAAAGACGTGATGTTTGGATTCAGCTTCCATTAGTGTCGGTTATAGTTCTTATCAAGTCTGAAGTGAATACTGTTTGCATGTGTTAGGTATTCTGTGTGTTCTGTTTTGGTTTTCCACACGTGTCTGCCTTTGCCCTTATTTGGTGTTTCCTGTCCTTGATCTGTACATTGTGTTCATTTGTGTCCAGTCATGTTCCCCCGGTGTCTTGAGTTCTCCCCTCGTTATGTCTTGTATTTAAAGTGTGCTCTGTCCTGTCGACTCGTTGCAATGCTATTATGTCCGAGGTGCTCTATGTTAAATAAAGAAGTATTAAGAATAACAACAGGTGATCTGACAGTATGTTGCACTGATGTGTAAAACCACTTTGAAAATAAATAAATTGGTAGCAAAAGTAATTAAAATGTATTTAATACACAAACCATTTGTCAGTTTTACTATAAAATACAATACATTATATCAATGAACAATTATTTATTTAATATATAAATATATAAAAATTGATATTTTTATTATCAAAAAATTACTTATATATTAGATTATATTTAATTGCTAGATATTAAATTACATTTAACCCATATTAAGGAGAATCACTAACATACGTAAATATACTGTAATATATAATATTGATGAAAAATTGTAACAATATTTAATTTTGTCTTTTTAATGTGTTAACTTTTTTATCACATCATATATAATATCAATATTTATAAAATTGCATTTAATCATATCAGATGGTTTATATATATAATAAAAG
>JAUMHP010000046.1:814187-837993 GCA_032361065.1 Enteromius trimaculatus
CCAAGAAATCATTAAATAAATGAGAAGATTCAGTTCTGGATCAGATTGTATTGTTTTCATTTTTTCATTGCACAAAAGACAAACTTAAAGCTCATGGCTTAATATTGCAGAAGAAAAACAACAACAACAACAACAAAAAAACAGTTACACCAGCAATCAGATTTCACATGTTGCATATGAGTCACACAACACTTGAGATGTTTACAGTAATTAAAATAATGCCTTCATCATAACAGGCACACTAGCTTCATCATCCACAAAAAAAAAAGAAAAAAGAAAAATGATGATTTGCTCACAAACTAACTTGCAACAACAAAAACAAAACATCTCTCTTATTTAAATACAATGAATTACTGATGACAAAATACATAAATCAGACATTCACACACATTCTACACTACAAAATAGTTTTTAAATATTACTAAATTTAAAATGAGGTACAAAAACTGAAAACATGTCACCACTGAATGATGGCGTTTAGACTACCTCCTCTCTTTAAGGCATAAACTCACTTCAGAGGACGTGTCGATGCATAGCAATAAGACGCCAGCTGAATCAATGGCTGCACACTAAGCTGATTTATGTAAAAGAAAATAATGCTGGGAACAACGCAAATATGGCCCTGAAAAAAAGTTACAATCAGATCTGTTGACCTTAAGACCGCATTACGCTCAGAGCTAAAACGACCTTGTAATGATGAATGAATGATGTTTGAATTATTTGCTCAAAAGCCGTTAAACTAGCAGTGCAATAGATGATACAAATACATTACTAGCATGAATATTATGCAATAGAAGCATAATGGAAAACTGATTTAATGCGGAAGACCAAAGTGATAGCCAGGGATCTACAGTGAGCAAACGATGGTCGATTTCTGAATAATCTCATACCTTACGCTAAACTTTTATGCTGCTGCATAGTAATTAACATCTGTATCATAGATTATATATAATATTATATTCCTGGCTTTCGGAACCGACTTCTAAATTTCACTTCGAGCCTAAAATAAAACTTCTATCCCGTCTTAATTTGCAGATATAATGTTAGATATATTTTAAAGATTTAAACACTGAATTTTAAAACAATATTTCAAATATTGAAATACAATAGTGATCAGGAAATCTATTTTAAAACCGACTGAATTGTAGAATGGTGTTGACTAAACTATTGGCGCAGAAATTACACAATTCAGCTTAAAATCCAATTTCTGTCAGTCTAGATGCTTCATTAGCAAAGAGCTCTAACAATGTGTGCTGTAGTGCAATACAAGGAAAGGTTATAAGGAATGATCATATTATTGTAGAAACACTACAACACCACATTTATACACATTTTGCAGCATTTCCTAATTATTTATTTGATTTTGAAGAGTGCTGCATTCAAATCAAATGAAAGGATGTAGATAAAAGGTGTTTTATGCATTAGCATAATTAAAGGTAACGATAACCGGTGATCATTTATCTGTGGCACTTAAAACGCAACGTTAAAGAAAAATTGGATATTTTAGAAGGGCATTTAAAAAAAAAAAAAAAAAAAATAGTATGCACCACTTATATTGGTCATATAAACGGAAAGAATAACGTTAAAGGAAACAATTCTGGATGAACCTTGGTCTCTGCTTTTTGTTAAAGATATAAAATAATAACAAAAGAATGAGTGCCTTAAAGTTTCAAGTGTCTACTGTTTTCGCTTGCTATTATGGAATGGCTTTGAGGCGGGAAATCAAACAGGGATATATTTGTGGACACTGCTTTGTACCTAAACTAAAACCTATTTACGCAACCAAGTGACCTACATAACGTTAAGTTTAGTAGAATCATGAGGGCTAACTAACTAGTCTACATCTATATCTTGTCTCTAGGCCACTGGTATTATTTAGTTGTAGAATTCTTCACTTGGTATGAAGCATAGGAAACAACCTACAAATGTCAGTAAAACGAGTCAAGTGTCATCTCATCCGTTGCAGACGCGTCAGTGGACAATACTCTAAAGCTCATGGTCAGGCTCGTCTTTGAGGGAAAGAAATGAAGTAATGAGAACATCTAGAATCCACACGGTACAGGGACATCACTGTGTCCTAAAGCTTTGAGGAAAAAGAACGATACAAGGCCTGAACTAGATGAATGGCAGGACATCCATCAATAAGTCCTGGGTTTTGGATGAATGTGAAGCGAAGTTCACAGGTCAGTCGATTCTAGCCTCATTTTAACAGTCCAGGGTTTATTCGGAGCACAAACTATGGCCAAAACATGATATTTGTGTCATGACCTAGTCCAGCTGGGCGAATGATTTAAAACAAGCCAGCACAGCTGGCTCAAACTGAAGTCTGTCTCAGGGTTTAGTCCGGGTGCTGAGATAGTCCTCTAGAGTCCGAGTATTTAAATCCTCTGCTATAAAAGCTGTATCTGTCCAGAGTAGATGGTCAGTACAAGCATGATGGCGAACCCCGTGAGCAGCCCTGCATTCTGGATGGCGAAAGTTAACAGAGAGCCACTTCCTCCGGCCTCCTCTTCCTCACGACTCACCTCATTCATCTCCGGAAACTGCGGAGAGGGACAAAAGAATATGAAGACATATGGAATGTGAGAAAAATAACCAAATCAACAGCGTCAGTTTTGGGATAATGCCCTTCTGTTTTGATAGTTATCAAGTTAGCTATCAATTTTCTTATCCTCTTGCATTTATTTGATCAAAAAAACTGTTAAAATTTTGTGTATATATATATATATATATATATATATATATTTTTTATTTATTTATTTATTTTTTATTATTAAAACAAAGGTTTTGTATGTGAACATATTTTAAAATATAATTTTATTCTGTGATGGCAAATCTGAAATTTCATCACCAGTACGTCAGTCTTCAGTGTCACATGGTCCTATTGCAATATACTTAGTGTTTATTTAAATATTATAGTAAATATTAATATTATATTAAATGATTAGTTTTAATAGTGTTTTTGACTAATTTCTTATATATATAAATAAATATATATATATATATATAAAATAAAAATGAATCAGTTAGTGTTAGCAGTTAGTGTTACAAGCTCCACCAGAGGGCACTCCACCCTGGACTGTTATGAATATAAAAGAATAAATATCTGCCAATCAGCTGGAACAAAGTCAACTATATTCATACAGAAAAGCAATTATCATACTGCACTGTTTTCTAAAAAAAAAAACAATTTCTCAGAAAACAAGACTTTCTTCGCTGTATGTCTCAAGTAAACATCTTGAATTAAGAATGTTTCGATAGCTGTACTGGAAAGTGCATGCAACATTTAATGCCTTGTCTTTCTGCTCTGATTTTAGACCTTTTTAGAGGCCGAATTAAGACTTTCATAAAAAAGCACTAGTAATAACCTCTTTCACACTTCGCTGACCTTAGAAGCACACCTTCATGAATCAATAAAAAAGGCAAAATCCATCCCAAAACAAAAATCAGCATCCTATACTTACCATATCAGCCAGTGCAATGTAGAGGAACATGCCTCCGGCCAGAGCAAAGATCCAGTTAGGAGAGAAGTTGTTCCCAGCCAGGATGCCGAAGGCCATGCCCAGATAACAGCAGCACGCTGACAGGAAGTTAAAGAAGAGCGCCTGCTGGATGCTCATGCCGGCGTTTAGCAGGATTACAAAATCACCTGGACACACAGACAGCAGAGCATTTACATGACAACAGACTCAAACTCATGATCGGGGCCGGTCTGGATCGGTCACATCACACTTACCCAACTCGTGTGGAAACTCCTCACACAGAATGGCCACCGACGTACTGATGCCCTGAAACACAGAAGCAGTGAAGGACGCTCCGATAGCCAAACCATCGATGAAATTATGCAGACCGTCGCTCAGCGTGATCATCCACGCCAGAGTGCCGATGTCAGAGTACGCCCGGCCCTTCAGCCAATAACATCCACCCGTTCCAGCACCACCCGAACTCTGAGAGTCCTGCAGCAGGGACACAAACACAGACTACATCAAGACATGCACAGGAAATACACAGTTCAGAGAAAGACTTTCACGTTTTTGAAGGTGATGCTCACTAATGCGGCATTCATTTGATGAAAAATGCAGGAAAAATATTAACACCGCACAGTTTAAGCTGTTTTCTATTTGAATATGTTGCAAAACGTAAGTTATTCAGCGTCCTTCAGTGTTACATGACCCTTCAGAAATCATTTTAATATGCTGATTTACATTCAGTCATTAAGCAGACACTTTTATACAAAGCGACTTACAAATGAGAGCAATGGAAGCAATCAAAATCAACAAAATAGAAATGATATGCAAGTGCTATAACATACACATAATTGTTTTTAATTATATAATAAATAAATAAATACATAAAGAATAGAGCAAGCTAGTGGTAGAGGCCTTTTTTGCTTTTGACAGTTATATAATAATTAAAAAGAACAAATATATAGAATACAAAAAGATTAGACAAGCAGTAAATGAATAAAGAATAAGAAAGTTGTTTTTAAACGAATAAAATTAGAATAGAGAGTGCTAGATTTAGAGATTTAGGTTAAATAAAAATGGTATGAATTAATAATTTCTTCTTATTATTATTATTTGATTTATTATGAATGCTGGAAACAGCTGTGCTGCTTAATATTTTTTGTAACCTGTGCATTTATTGATAATAGAAATGATTTAATAATAATATACAGTACAGCTGAAATCAGTATGTTTTTGTCTTTCTTTTTTTATCCAGTAAGTATGTGTTAAATTGACTGTAAAGATTAAATTAAAAAAAATATATTTTAGAGTTCAATGTAGTCTAATGTTTATTTCGTCCATTAGAATTTGAGACTCCTTTAGCTTCTTGCTCTCGTAGCTCTGTTTTAGGTGGAGACGATGTTGCATTTAAATCAAAATTACAAAAACAGTAATTCTGTCCTTAAAAAACCCAACACGCACTGATGAATCATGTCACATTAACATCACACTGAAATGACGGCAATTACACGAAGACACCCCTGAGATGCTATTCACAGAAAAATATGTTTCTATGGCAACTCTCACAGCATAACTGGCTTCGCTGTTGATGACAGCAAAATGACTATAATATTATTCACATCTATATGCTCTTGAAACACATTTATTGAATGTAGTTTTTTATTTACATGACGTCATTAGTCACTATTCACAGATGAATGAACAAAAGTCAGAGCATTCAATCAGTTTCCAAGCCGTGATTATAAATCCAACAAAGACCCGGAACGTTTTTAGAAGCTGGAAGCTCATAATTATAATAATTCTGGCACGACATTAACATGACATGTTCAATTATGATTTCAACTTGTTTTTAAGGGATATAATTGTGAGTGAGGCTTAAGCCCAATCAACTGAAACTACCACATTTACTCATTTATCATGTAAACATTGGTTTATTCCTCACCTGTACCGTCTGACCAGTGTTGAGCATTTTGTCGTCTTCTCCGAGTCCTCTGACATCTCCTTCCGCTCTGGGTAAAGATGCTCCTCCAGCCTCTCCATTCTGGAGTTTCTCCATCACACCATCTTCCGAATCTCCATTAGAGCTTGCATAGCGCTCCGCAGGAAAGTGACTGTGGCCATGCCCTCCCTAACAAAACAGATAATTATATGAGAAGAAATGCAAGCAGGAAACAAACAACAAAAAGAGAGTGAAGAAATAAGCTCCTTTTTATCACACTGAAAGATTTCAGTACGTACTGGACAAAACTATTCTTCCACTGCCCCTCAGTCTGGTGGTGTTCCTCAGGGCTCTATTCTGGCACCGACTTTTTTTTTTATGTTATATACCTTTGGGTTTAATTTTTAATAAATATACAATTTCTGTAACACTTTGCAATAAGGCGTCATGTGTTAAAATAAGTTAATGCATTAACTAACACGAACAAACAATGAGCAATACATTTATGACAGCATGTTAACGTTAGTTCATAACAATACAATCAATCATTTTTAGTTCATGTTAGCTTACAGTGCATTAACTAATATTAAACACACCTATGTCATATGTCAACGCTGAAATTAGCATTAACTAAGATTATTAAAAGTCCTTCTTAGTTCATGCTACCTGACGTTGTTAAGTAAGTGTTAACTATTGAACCTTATTGCAGAATGTTACCGGAATTGCTTTCCATTTATTTGCTGAAGATCTAGTTGCATCTTATTTTAAACCAAATAAGTTAATACACTAGGAGATCTGTATGCATGCATTCAGGAAGTAAAAATATGTCTTTAAATGCTAGTAACTACAGCTTTTTCTTTAGATTACCATTTATTTTTACACAAAAAGTAGTTTTTGGTTTGACTCCGGCCTATATTTTGAAAGATTAATGATGAAGTTAAGTCGTGTTTATTCATTCTCGTCACCCGAAATTATTCTTATCGACAAAGAATTTGGAAAATGTAATTCATGCATTTTTCGATTGGACTACTGTAATCCACTTTATGATATGATTACCTATTTTGATTTTATTGCAGTGGTTACCTGTAAATATTATTAATATTTAATATATATATGTTAATTTTTGTTCGTTAAATCGCTCAATCTTGCATCGGTTTCTCTCACCAAGTTGTTTTCACACAAACCGGTGAGATCACTCAGGTCAGATGAAGTAAACTCTCCACTAGAGGGCGCTGCATTACAACCATTAATGCAATTGAAAAAAAAGTTCAATTATATACCTTCCGATTGATGCTAAAACTTTTAGCTCTAGCTAAACAATTACAGACTGCAACAAAAAGGATAATGTATTCTTATGACTACTACGATTTTGGGTCCCTGTCTTTTTTCACGTCGTCTTTCGAGGCATGACAGAACGAACAGCGCAGGCCCCGAGGAGCTAAACCTAGACACACACATATTTTACATACTGTTCACACATTCCACTGCAAAACTTCACGAGTTTGAACTTTAAAAGGTTTTTTGTTTGATGTCACTGTGAACCCATGTCACAATAACAATGTCAGATAAAGCTGTTTGCTAAAGCAACCGTTTCATGGTTTACTCCAACAGACCATTAGTCCAAACTCACCCTGTCTTTTGGCTTTAAGATCATCTTCAGGATTTTCTCTGTAAAGAAGAACAGGTAAAATCCTCCAAACACGACTGCAGACTTGGGCACATAATAATCCTCCATGGGGTTGAATCCAAAGGCCTATATACAGAAAAAAGCATGTTTTAAGACATCAAAACAATTTCATTCAGACTAATTTAAAATAATACAGCATTCACTATTAACCTTGAATCACAAACTGTTGTGTGCTTTTATTATCATAAAATCCTACACAATGTTGAACACCACTACAATTTAAAAGTTTGGGGTCAGTAAAATAAATGTAAAAACATATATATTTTTTATTTAGCAAGAATGCATCATTAAATTGATCAAAAGAAAGTTTTTTGGTTAACTTATTTAGTTAAAATGCTGTTGTTTTGTCAGTTTTTTTCCATAAAAAAATAAAAAACAAACTAAAAGCAGTTAGCAGTTTGCCAAATCAGCATATTGTAAAATTTTCCAAAGGATCATGTGACACTAAATACTGATGAATATTCATCTTAAACAGGAATTATATTAAAATAAATTTAAATTGTATGGAAAAAATGCCTCGGCGAGAAATAAATAGACCCCAAACCTTTGAACGGCAGAGAAAGCCCAATATAATGTATTAATAAACTGAATGTGTGCAGTACATAATAGTATGGATCCAATCTAAATACGAGCCATAATCGCTCTCCTAGACACCAGGAACAATCACAAGAGGGCGTTTGCAGCGGTATTCTTCACATTTCTTTCTCAAGCTGTCATGAAGAGCGAGTATGGGCTTTATTATAGATTGGGTCTTTGTGTAATTCACTAATGCCTCAGGGCTTCCCCCCATTTTGCTTGGCTTTTCACCTCCGACTTTAGATTTTTCACAAATTGGGCCATTCACTTACAGGTTTTAATAAAGGTATTTGAATAGTTCCCAGTCCCGTTCCATCTAGCCTGAATCAGCATTAAACGCTCATTTCAATGATTTTAAAATACATTCTTTGAGAAAACCAACAACTATGGATCAGTACAAATGTTATTGATTGTTTTATGCTGTATTTTCCTGCCTTCCAGCTGGGGAGAACCACTGAGTTATTTTTGTGCTTAAAGGGAATGTTCACCTGAAAATGAAAATGCTTTCATCAGTTCCCACCCTCATGTTGTTCCAAAAAATGCCAAGTTTTTGCAGAATGTGCAATCTGCTATTTCGCATACAATAAGATTGCAACTTCTACTGGCTTCATGAAACGTCAAGAAACGTCATGTACTTTTGAGTATAATCTACTATTTTCTTAAATAGTGCTGTGAAATGATTAATCGTGATTAATTGCATTCAAAATTAAAGTATTTGTTTACATAATAAATGTGCCTGTACGGTGTATATTTATTATTTACACATAAATACTCACACTTTAAGTATATACTTGGATGTATACAGTATATACTTATTTTGGATGCGATTAATTGCAATTAATCATTTTACAAGACTAATTGTATTTATTTATTTTACCTTTTTGGAGCCTGATAGTGTAAAATATATATATAGAATTTTTTTTGCACACTCAAAAAAGATAAAACCTCAAAATAGCACTTTTCTTCAAGTTGCCTGAAATATTTTCATTCTGTACATAAATTCTGGAACAACATGAGGGCAAGTCATTTAAATATTTTCCTTTTGAGAGGAACGTTCCTTTAAGTGCCAGACTCTAGAACTAGCACTACAGTCTAAACTAGACATGTGGAAGTCTAGAGAGTGTCTTCTGTCTGGCTGTGTCCGCTCTACCTCTGGGATTAGTTGAAAGAGTGCGTTGGAGTACAGAGTACCAATGGCCAGGGCTATGAAGTACAGCAGCAACCGCTTGTAAAAGGTTTTCCTCATGAAGGGAACCACACTCGCCCCGACCAGTGAACACAGAGATATCACTGTCACACACAGGAACCCATAGCCCCACACTGGCCAAACAACCCGAGGACAGACAGAACAAGTGGAGTGGAAAAGAAGGGGGAAAAGAAAAAAGAATATTTGAATTAATCAGCAGAATAATTAACACTAGGTGAAAGATTGACATTCATAATCTCAAATGTGAGATTTACTCCCTGAGGGGAAACAATTAAGCTCTGTGGGCCACTAAATGATCAAATTAATTCATGCAACCACATTAAAATACACTTATTCATGAAATGCATTTACAGATTGGATGTCAATTTATATAATAAATAAATCAGACATTTCAGAGGCATGCTATGACACTACCATTCAAATGTTGTTTTCTTTTTACAGTTTCCTACACACTCAAAGCTGCATTTATTTGATCAAAAATACAGTAAAACGGTAATACTGTAAACTTTCATAAATTGGAGAAGCTGAATTTTCAGCTTTTCTTACTTTACTGTATTCTCAAACAAAACAAATCACTTTTAATCAATTTAACACACCCTTGCTGAATAAAACCATTAACTTCCTTTAAAAACAAAACTTTTGAATGGTAGTGTATGTTGTTCACATTTTAAAATCCATTGTGTTTCATTCACAGAGGAAGTAGGGGGAGACGGCTTCCTGTTGACCATCAAAGAACAAATGATGCCTTGAGACATGAGGTCACCGACAGTCATTCAAAGCTGAAGGGGCAGCTCAACATACTCCTCCTCCTCTAGACCTCCTTAAAGTCCCAAGGCAACAGAGGAACTGAAAACACCCGTATTCATGTTGACCCACCAATGAACCATCAACACCCAGCACGCACAAGGTAGGTGTTCCTGTACCAACAACCCAACAGAGAGCATCCTGGGATATGCAGCGCTTCATTAGCTCTTTTAATGAAGACGCCATTTCCATAACCAATGAGCCAGTGAACAAAAGTAGTGTTAGTGGTCTAAAGGCGGTGCTAGAGAAACAATCTGAAAAGTGGAGAGGCAGGAGTACAGATCAAAAAAACTAAAATTCTGACTTCTACAGCTCTCAAGCTACAGCCAAGCTTTCTATGCTTCCAGCAATATTAATAATATCTGTTCTTTAAGGGGTCATAGTTATTAACTGGCAGGAACACAGAAAATTAGCCCATGCAAAAATATATAGAAAATTCTTTGTAAAATGAATTAATTCTTACAAGAGAAACACACCAGAAATATATATGGAAAACAAAGTGAAAATAAACCAAATAAAATTAAGGTTAAAAAAAAAAAAAAAAACTGTAAAAATATCTAATTCCATCAGGGGCCCATTTAGGGGTCTTAAGGGCCACCAGACAGCTTAAGGTTTATAAAAGTAAAGTAAAATAAAATATAAAAACTAAAATAAAAAAATGAAATGAAATATCCCCCATTTGAGCCTAAAACAATATAATACAATTTTTAAATAAAAAAAAAAATAATAATAATAATAATAAATAAAATTTAAATAGTAGTTCTAAAAGAAATGGGACTTATTTAAAATAATAATAATAGTATAAATAAATATAACTTTTAATCAAACATAAATATAAAAAAAGAAATAAATACAATGGATCTATGAGTCTGCAAATTGCAAATGACTTAAGATTTAAAAAAAAAGAAAAAAAAAAGGCTGAAATCCATAATTATCAGCTATAGTGAAGCATGAAACAAAATTTAACAGGTTTTACGGGCCTAAAATGTATCAAAAGAAAGATCATGGGATACATTTTATTAAAAAGAGAGGAAAGGCTTCAGAAAAAGGAAATCTTTACTGTGGTTAGGGATATTGTGTTCTGTCAAAAGAGAGAAAACACTGTGTGAAGAAAGAAAGAATGAAAAAGGCGACAATTCGAGACAGCCCTTTGAGATTAATCTTGATCCACGGTTGATTGGGTGTGTTTGGGTGGAAATGGTGGATGGATACTGAACCTCAGGCAGGAGCTGCAGGATGGAGGTGGACAACAGCGTTCCGATGGACAGAGCGATGAAATAGACGAGTGTTCTGCGCATGAAGCGACTCCTCATCAGGGGCACCACAAAAACACCAGTCAAAGCGAACGCACTAATCAGAGTCACACTCAACACTGAGTAACCCCACACTGCAGGACACACACACACACACATGACATTACACCCCAGCAGACACATCCCACAGCTTTTGTGTGCGTGGATTAAAATGTACACATGAGTCCAGCGGCACTGCTCTGCCAGCATTTAACCCAGTCAGACCGGAAGCCCTGGAAATACAAGACATCTGTCATGAACGGACACGTGTGCAGTCTGAGAGAGACTGTCATTAAGTGGGAGTGTGTGTACAGATCATATATCAGCCAGCTTTCTCCAAAACCACAGAGTTGTATTTGTTAACAGCTGAGAACAACTGTCAGAAATTTACCTGCAGAGGAAGAAAATCATTCATGAAAACACATCTATATCTTTCATATAACAGGACTCATAACCAGCATGCATAAAAATGTGCGTCACACTTTCTATGAAGCCTGTACTTCTAATACATTATAAGAGTATTCTTAAGGCATTATAACGAATGCATAATTTTAAATAACTTCATAATATTTTGTATCATCATATGAATATTCATAAGAACCATTATAATGTGTTATAGCTCTTAAGAGTATGATTATTTATAACACAATGAACACGATTAATCCATTTATGTTACAATGGATTATATTAAGTTATAATGCATTTTAAGTCTCATATCTTGTCATTTTACTTGTTACTTTATTTAAAGTGGACAAATACCACTTACTGTATAAGTAATAATAACAACAACACTACACAAGATGATGTAAGGTACCCTGCAGATCTTAAATAAACAATATATTAAATATATTACAGTAGATAGTCATTTACAAATGAAGCGAGTTACACATAGTCTGAAAAGTTATATGCATATATTACAATGCATTATAACAGTTTTAATGATTATTCATGAGATGTTAACACATTATGAGGTTTTTATTTTCTTTTTTATAATGCATTATGCATTCGTTATCACGCCCTTAAGAATACCTTTATAATGTATTATAAACACAAGCTTCATAGAAAGCATTAACGAAACAATCCTCTGGGACAATACGCATTGTAAAATGCATTAAACAAACATGCCTAGATAAACATGCGTGAGCTCAGCTGCACTGCATGAGAGTTTAAAGTTCACTATGGTTGTAATGTCAAAATTTTAACTGGCCTATGGAAGCATATGTGTAGCAAAATTCAATTTGAAATGCAATATTTAAAATGACAATGTAAATTTACATTTTCCATTAGCCCAGAATGTGCAAAATTTGGTGCGGAAGGAAAATTAAAAATATTATTTACATTTGCCATTTACAACAATGATCTTAATATGTAAATTGCATACCAATTTTAATTCTGTATAAGTTGCAAAATGAAAATGAAAATGTCTAACCCTAATTCATTTGATATGTGTAACATGTCCAAGCAGAAATAGTAGCAAAATGATCATTTAAATGTGATTTGTCCTAAATGCATTTAGACTAACAGTTAGGACACTTTCTCATCATGACGCCGCAGGATATTTGTAGCAAAATTCAATGTGGCTTTGAAAATGCATTGCGAGCTGACCACACCCACCTTCCGTCAATCATCGCTTCAAGGCGGGGACTGGCGGAGGCGTGTGACGAAAATGTAAATCTCCATTGCCATTTTGAATATTGCATTGTCATTCTGAATATTGCATCACAAATTGAATTTTGCTACACACATGCTTCCATAGTTCCATCTAATCTGTGCTGTCCTTTATTACCAATTGAAAATATATTAAGACGCCTCAATACAACATAAAAGTGTTCTGCTTTGACGTGCGATTTGTCATGCAAAAGTTACTTTTTATTTTTTTTACATAATCTTTAATATTTTTATAATTACAGCATTTCAAATGTAATGAAAAGCATTTCTAAACCAAAGTTATTACAGAAATCTAAAAGGCTCCAAAAAAATAATAATAATAATAATACTACATGTTTGACAAGTCATACAGGTTTGGAGGAATGTGAGGGTGAGTAAATGATGACAGGGTTTTTATTTCTGTGGTGAACAGTCGTTGTGAAAACACTAAATGCTTGAGCTTTTCAAAGGATCAAATAAATGTAAAAATATTATTTTTTTCATGCATTTGTACCTTTTTACGTAGTTACTTTTTAGAGTACAGTGCAACAAAGACTCCAGATGAACACCTGAAAGACTCCCACACAGTTTCTACAGAAGTGATAGAAACTTGCTACGGAAACACTGAGCTGTGGTTTGGGTCTGACCTGCAACCTGTCCTAGATCCTCTGCCCTCCTCTGATCATTTCATATTCATATCACTAGTTTTGTTAAGAGCAGAATTGCATTGAGACTCCATCTGTGAAAGCATTCCCTCTTTTCTCTCTCCTTATCTGTTGAATTCCGGTGGGAAGTGGCACTGTGATATTCTCTTCTCATTTCCTCTCCCGCTGGCAGGACGCACAAAAAAAAAAAAAAAAGCCAGAACCCAGAAGTGCCTTGTTTAGCAGATAAAGCAACACCATGATGCCAAGCGACAGGAAAAGTCACTGAGCCAGAAAACATGGTTTACAGATGATGAACATGATTAGCCATAAAACAAACAATTCAATGAATACAATAATCTGTAATAGGCAGGGTTTGTTTTATGTTACGGTGAATGCAAAAAACCCCGCAACAAACAGCTCTTTCGTAAAAGTAACAAATCGAATGTGATATTCTCCTGTTCCCCGAATCCATGAGCTTCTCTCCAGAAATGTCCCAGCAGACTTCACACACGCCCATGAAATTCTCTGAACTCTCCCTCGTCTTGCCTTTTTATATCTGTGGCCTACACAAGGGATATTTCAGTTTCAGCCTCCCTTCAAATCTCCCGTCTGACCAGAGCACTGTGATCGAATCCAGATGTTGCTGGGGTCAGATATATACAAGCTGAGCCATTCTAAAAGTCAAGACGGCTCAATCTGATACGAACCATTCTTTGAAGTGCTTGTTCTATGAATATACAACTTTATGATTTTTTAAGGCTGCATAATCCTAGAAGAGTAACTATAGACGTATTTCATAAAAAATAACTATGAGCATGATCCAATAATGCTTAACTATCTGAAAGGGTTTCGATCATTTTTCTATTCATTTTTAAAGTACACCACTGCTTAAAAGTTTGAGGTTAGTAAGAAATATAGAATCAAACGTATCATGTATCATAATCGTTTTCAACTTTACAAAAGATTTCTGAAGGATCACGTGACACTGAAGATTGGAGTAATGATGCTGAATATTCAACCTTTTTCTGGATTAAATTAAAAAAAAAACTTATTTTAGCTTGCACAATATTACTTTTTTACTGTATTTATGATTAAATAAATGCAGCCTTAGTAAGCATAAGAGACTGTATCTCACACAAACAAACTAACTAATGTGAATGTGGTATATAGTGCATTTATACTATAAATTTGGACATTTGTAAGTGTACATTGTAAACTGCATATTCAATTAAACATTTTGCCCCCTATATTTGAACTTCTGTATGTAGTGCACTATTTATATTAGTGCTATATTCCATCTCCACGCACGTCTGCACATATGTTTGCACTACGTCTGTACTTTCTTATGCATTTATGCATAAAAACATAAATGAATGCCTTAATGTGTTTTCCATTTCAATGGCGTTTCTACAGTTTTCAGTGTGCAGGTCTAGTCTTATCACACTTTAAACCGGAGATCAAGGCTCAACATGAGAGCACTCGCACTCTTCCAACCTTCTCAGGCAGACTTCCGCTGATTCGTTTTTCCTAGAAGGCTGCTTTACTGGCAAAGTCAAAGATTGACCACAGCGCACAAGAGATACGAACTAAATTAGTCTGCTATAAATAAGTCAAGATGTTAAACTTTATCAATGTAGATAAAGTACAACGGATGGCGTTACCTGTGAACGTGCAATGCATGACAGTTTGAAGAGGACAAGAACTGTTAATAAGTATCAGTGTATTCACAGCGCAAACAAAGCAGTGAGAAGCAACAAATTACCCTTGGCACGAGTCCAACGATATATGGGACGTATGAACGTCGCACCCATGTTTGATTGCTGAACAATTAATTTTAAAAATGACCACTTTGTTTTGTTAACAAGGATTGGGTTTGGAGAGTCAAGCCTTTATGGTATTGGTAGTGAATCGTTTGGGAGTCGTTGAGAAGTCAATGAAAGAATTTTTTGACCTTGCATGCTTGTCAACCTGTTTTTGAGGACTCCTAAAAACTAAATATTCCATTAGCCATAATAGGGGCACGCTTGTGGGATTTAGTGCAACAACCAAGCAGAGGTGTACATATACTTTTGGCCATGCATTGTATAATGACAAAACGATTATACTGAAGCATCATCACAGATATGAATGCAATGACTCTCAATGGGTCGTCGATCTTACCCTCAGCGTCTGTGGGTCTGGGGCTGGTCTCGGGCTCTTGGTGCTGTTGGCTCTTGCATGCTTGTGAGTCCAGCTGCTGTATCATGGTAGGGCAGATTTCCTGCAGGCCTCGTTCATCTATACGGGACTGTTCGCTCATCCCATACACTGCCAGAGTGTCTGCAGCCAAGCACTGAGAGCAGAGGACAGGACAGAGGTTTCAATTACTGAGCACAGAGGAGAAGCTTGAATTACGGCATTGAGAGTGCGGAGCATAGAAACCAGTCAGACCTTGAGCACTGGCTAAATGTCATATCTCAAGGTCATACTGGGGATAAGGAATCAAAATATTGAAAATATATCATATAGTAACTCTCTGAGGGTAGAGAGGGGGGGGGGGGGGGGATCATACTTTTGTGTTTACAAAAAGCTATATGCGAAGTGGGAATGAATGCATTTTAAATGAAGAATCATGTAACCAAAATAAAAAACACTATTATGATATAACATTTTTTGAAAGACTAAATATTTACAAAAGGATTCATTCATTAAATTTAATGAAAAACGTAATCTTAGGTCAATTTAGGACATCTATTCAGCTGCCAAAAACACAACAAAAATACATGCAGGTTTTCCACTTGCAGTCTTTCAGCAGAAAAAGTGCTCTTTGTGGAGGAGGAAAAATTAACCACAACTCAAAATGGCCTTTTATCGTCGAGTACAAACTGATAAAGTACAACGTGCTACTCTTTTTCTAACTTACACCTTGAGAGGTGAGATAATGCCTCTGATAAAACACTTGATTGCATAAGTACACAAATGCTAAACCAAAGAGAAATACTTGTGGCTTTGCACTTTTAACGCTCAGGCAGGCAATGCTCTAATACCTGTAATACTGTGCTGTAATATAATATACGGTTAAATATACAGCTGTTTTATTGCTTAAAAAAAATTATATTGAAAAGTAATGAAAAGTATTACATGTAATAAAAAATCGTAAATGTTACTTGATCATCAGCATATTAAAATGATATCTGAAGGATCACGTGACATTGAAGACTGTGGATAAGATATACAGTAAGCAGTTATTTAAATGGTAATAAATCATTATACTATAGAATTATATATTTTTTTATTGAATAAACAGCCTGTTAGATCGCAAGACATTTTAAAAAAACATCACCAGCCCCAAACTTTTAAGAAGTATTGTAATCTTTGGTTGATATCTTTCATTAAAAACATACTTATTAATGTGGTGGAAATAAATATAAGCATATAATATCGAACAAAGATCCTACTGTACATTGCATGCCTCAGGATATTAGAGATATTAAGCAAGTCTTCTTGACATATCTGGCCATCTATACATTTATGACAACTGACAATATGTAATCTAAAGTAGGGGTGGGCGATATACCGGTAGAAATCTTGGTCTGCCGTCTTAATCGCAATTGAGATCATGTGACGTTGCACGTTACGTAACCACGCAATACACAATGTGCCAAAACCAAAAACGAGGAGATTGTAAAGTAAAATGGTGCATTGTGTGTGGTGTGGAATTGGTTTGTGTATAGGACAAGTGATACGAACGAGATGAATGTGTCTAAAAATCTTAACGTTAAACATGCTTAATGTGGCTTAACCTAAAAACTGACTCGAACCTTCCTTGTAATAATCACTAACTACTGTCAAAACAACGAGCCCATATTCGATAGATAAAGTGAATAATAGCAAGTTAAGCGTTTCCTCTCCCATTATTTTGAGCAATAAGCAGCCAATCAAAGCCAACAGAGTTAAAAATCCAGCCAAGCATGTGAAGATACACCAATACACAACGAATGCATATGAAGCTCTAATCATTGGTCATCTTCTTGACTCACCTGAGATGCATTGGCTTTGGCGGGCTGTGTTTCCGCATCATGGTCTCCGCTCTGGCCTGCGTTTAAGCGCATGAGGAGCGCTCGGAGCTGAGGGACGGAGATACTGGTGTTATCACCATAGCGGGTGAGTAACTCCTGAAGGACTTGAGCAGGAGACGGTCCATCATCCTGACCCCTGACATCCCCTATTGGCCACTGCAGCAGGCCCAGAGTCAGGGTCAGGCCAATGGTCAAGGTCAGCTGTCTGCAGCCATTGGCTGGTCTCAGGGTCATGACTCCGCCAGCAACACGTCGAGCTCTACACAGACACACATTACAGAGAGAGGAGAACACAAGGCAAATGAATGAGATTTACATGTCTTTATCCATACACCAAGGCCCGGGCTTAGCTTAAACCAGGACTAGGCATTAGTTTAATTAAGATATTTAAGCAACTTTTACAAAAATGCCTACAGGTGAGCATCTTAACACAGAACAATGACACTGACATGTTTTAAGATATGTGAGAGCAGGATATTTTCATCTGAGACAGCTCAAACATGCAGTTTAGCTTTACTTGTTAAAAGGAACTCTCATAGGAACACATTATTAAAAACAATGCTAGAGCCAGATAGCAATCATGTATTGTTTTAGCAGACCTGCAAGGTACAGTAAAAAAAAGTTAAATACTCAAGAATAATTTTTTTTTAAGTGAAAACGGCCATATAAATAAAATGTACACATGAATTGTGCAACAAAAATGTAAATGTTAGATGAAAAATTTTAAAATTAAATGGTGTAAAATTAAAACTGTTGCCATGGCAACTAACTTAAACAATATAAGTACTAAAATTAGGCTACTGAAGTACTAAAACTAAACTGAAATAACAGCAAACGTAAATAACTACTAAAATAGTACATAACACTAAAATAGCCTTGATACAGCACACTCAGCTAAACGTCTCGGTGTGTGTGTTTTATCTCTAATTTAAAATAAAATAAAAGTCAGAAATACTAAAATGAAATAACATTTTAATTGAAGTAAAGAGGCAACAAGGTAAGTTGCTCCTAGTTTAACCAGCCCTCCTGTGAGAGTACAGCATTACACAGCACAGCGAGGAAAACCGAACACAGGCTCTCTTCAAGCACCTCATAAAAGACACTGAGACTCTGTGAAGGACCTGAGGTATGAAAGGCCAGATGTTTTTAACCACGAGAAGCAAAGTCCAGTTGTAAATGAATGAGCTCCTAACAGTTGAGTTACAAACACTGGATAATTGGCCCCAGAGGGGGGCCCTTCTGAAAAGGTCTCAAAGGCCACAGAGTAAACCAGTCATTAACAAAGCCAGGAACAATATGGAAAATTACCATTGCTGAATCCCCTAGATAATGACTATCTTTGAGATTTACACAACAGCAGAGTCACCAGCACCACGAGAGTCATCGTGTATGCCTCTAACATTTCAGACAAGCTTCAACCAAAGATCCTCAAACAGGAATGCTCCTTAAAAAATAAGTATCTTCATATATGCACTGAATATACTGAGTACTCGTGGTGAAATGCACAACAAAACATACGGATGCATACGGCCATCAAAATTATTCGAAATCCCTGGATGCGATGGTTTAATTCTCACCTGCTTTAAATATAATAATTACAAGTTTTTAAAATAGTTTTAAAAACATAGAAAAGCAGCTTTCAGTAGATGCCAAATTCTTTTGGATGGATTTCGTCTAATATATTGTTTCATGATGTTAATGACGGACGTCTGGTAACTACAGCCAAAAGAAACACCAAGTTCAAATTCAAGCAGTATGGGTTATTTCAGGTCAGATTTCTCTGAATGTGTGAAGTGAGTAAGACAAAAATACGTTCACTGTAAACGTGCTTCTCAATCCTGCCTTTGTATTCAGCTTTGCGGTCAGACACACACGGCTACTCCATGACTCTTCTACAGCAGGGTTAAAATAAGTGCCATTATAGCTTCACAAGGACCTCACACTCAAAAAACAGCCGAGACTCACCTTGCTTAACTTTATCTGGCCAAGAACAAGAGCCAGGAACGACAGAGAGAACGGACGGAGGCGTCATCAATAGCATGCGTGAAGCAGAGGAGTAACATCAATACCGACTGCCATAGTGAAAATATGAGGAAGTAAATGATACAATCATATTTCATGGAAGATCTGGGAGAAGTTCAGTATTTTTCAGACTCGTGATCAGGGTTTAAGTTACAGTGTGGGTGTAAAAGAGCATGAGAATGTTTATCAAAAACAGCAGGGTGTGTGAAGGAGAGGTTAACCACACCATGCTGATGTCGACTGTGGTGTGCTGACTACGCTTATTTGTGTGGTTTGGAGAGACAGAGGAAATATGATCCTCACTGTCTTATTCATAATATATGAGGTCCTCCAAAAGACTAGATGGGCTTTTGTAGAACAGCACTCACCTCTGATCAGCTGACATTTATAATCAAAGTCACAACATTATATAGCACATTAAACCTGAAGTCTGCCATTTCTGTGCAACTGGCTCCACTAAATGCATTTACAAAAATAAAAAAATTAGCCAATGGAGTATCAGAAATTGGACTAATAAATATCCAGCAAGCAACAACCTCGAACACACTCCCACAGTAACAGTGACTTTTTCACCTCACAACTAAACCACAATTTTTCGTCGCAATATGCATTTAGAATTGCAACCAAAAAAAAGCAACAGAAAATGTCTGAAATGTTTACTTTTGAGAGAAAAAAATCTAGAATTGTGAAAGTTTAAAATTAATTTAAAATTACCTAAAAATAAATAAAAGAAAAAAAGAAGGGAAAAAAAGATAATAATTATTATATTAATATTATAAAGAAAGAAAAAAGATAATAATTATTATATTAATATTATAATATTAATATAATAATTATTTCTGTAGTGGAAACATATCATGCTATTTTGACTAAATATTCAGCCCAACTAAAAGCAGCATTTATAATGGAACAGGCAATCACAACAATACACTGATATGATTTCCAGCAGTCAGATAATAGCAGAGGGTTATAATGACCCTGTCTGAAGAGATCCTTGTGGACTGCTGCTATTTCAGGAGATATGATAAGCCACAGAGAAGAATGTCTGGCATTCAGTCTAAAGGGAGACTGTCTATATGCATCCGCATCAGCAATCACCGTTCAGGTCTTTGAATGGATTGATCGCATTTCAGAGGTCACTCAAAGCTTTGAGATCCATCCTGTGCCCAGACCAGCATAAAATCAATATGATGCTAGTTTATGATCATTGCATAAAAAGAAGTAGCTCTGAGGTCTTTGATAATCCACTTTCAAAAGTTTTGCGCTGAGACACAGTTTAACCATTAAATAAATCTGAAATAAAAAACAATCGATACTAATCATATATATATATATAAATATAAAACAATGCTGAAACATTTTAATGCGAGTATAAAGAGGCTATCAGCTAATTTTTATAATCATTACAGTATTCACATATCAAACAAACCCATACAATCAAAATAAAATATGCATCTCAGATTATTTTGCGTAAAATAAACAGTATAGCCTTTAATTTATAATACATCTGAATATTTAAATATTCAAATATTTGACTTTCCATCTAATATTGTGTTTTTACTTCAAAAGATGCATTTCAATGCTGACGTATTTAATTACATTACTGCCTTTTGTAAAATGAAGCTGTGATAAATAATAAAATATTATTTATTTTAATCATAAGCATTAGGTTAACTGTGGTTCCTGGTGTGCTGTCTTACTAACTGAATTTAGAGAGTTTCTACACATTTAGAGCTGCATTACACAATTTAAAGTTCAGTACATTTAATGTTATTTCACAAAATGTTGAAACGTGTGAAATGCTACTATAATATTTTTGTAACCTATTTAGAAATTAACGATTAATCAAGACAATTTTTACTCACTATTTATTAAACCTGATGCATTAGTCACTGATAGTCTAGGCTTAGCTACTCCATTAACTCATTTTAAAGATATTTACTTTATTGTTAAGATTTATTAATAAATGCCTTAAAATATAATTTAGTTTTTTCTTTACACTCCTTTACATTCCTTCTGTTTTTAGACAAGGAATGCAGACGAACCGGCAAACCAGTGGAAGAAAAGAGGGCAAACCTTTCCACTCGACAGACATCTTCACTCTGCTGATGTGGCAGCTTTTATAGCATGACTCAGGTAAAAACCACAAGAGAGGTCCTTATCAACAACTACACACCTGTTGTCAGCCAGACACTCTATGAACACACAACACAACCAAATAACAACCGACGGAAAGAGGGCAAACGCTGGAAACATTTCCAGCAGAGGAAGTGTGTACTATGCCTTTCAGGAAGCTGTACAATAATACTCTTTGCTCCAAAAACAACCCGATCCAGCCGTATGTGGAGAAAAAAAATAATAATTAGGCAACAGCGTGTTGGGCTGGATTAGCAGAAAGTCTACACACATTCCTAGGGACTGTATGACACTGACACCTTTTTAACTTCAGTTACAATCTACATACTAATCCGTAGTAAAAATTTAACATATGTAATAAAATATGTGACCCTGAAGCACAGAAGCAGTCATAAGTAGCACATGTATATTTGTAGCAATAGCTATTATCCATTTTTATTTTATGCCAACAAGCATTAAGATATTAAGTTAAGATTAGAGCCCGAACAATAAAGGATTTAAGGCAAATACTGATACAAATATTTGTTGGTTTTAAAATCCGATATATCGGCCGATATATATATATGTTTATAGATTTTTTACATTTCAGAAACGCACAACAAAACATTGACAGATTTCTCTAACATTAGTTATTTATGAGTTTTAACCAACAAACTTGTTTCTTTTATTGTCACAACAGAACGGAGGAACATCAAAATTTATTAAAGCTCTGATAAATAAAATGTATAAAAATACAAACTTAAGATATGAAACGTAAAGTCCTTTGAACAACAACAACCAAATCAAAGTTACCAGTTTTAAAAGACTTCATAAAGTCTTTAAGCTTCATAAATATAACTTTGAATAGGACTGGAGACAAATTCTGTTAAGTTCTGATAACAACAACAGCAAAATATCAATTGCTGACAGTATATGAGGCAGTGTACCGAATCAGTCGATCCTCAGTAGCTCCAGTCCAGCAGAGGCAGGCTTTATTCATTTATCGGCGATTATAAATGCCGATACCGATAGTTTGGAAAATGTCTGCCGATAAATCGGTGCATAAATACCTCAAAGCATGTGGTTCATCGAGGAAATTGTTTTCAAACTCTGGCCAAAAGTAGTCGAATGCTTCAGACGCACAATGCAACCAAAACTTGTTATGATGCAGAAAGGCAAGCTACTACTTGGGCTGCTGAACAAACCCTCTTGAAGGTTATGAGGAATTTGAGAGCTATGACTGGTAAAGCAGATTTGCTGACAACTTGAATACTGTTGCTGGCAAGACCTCGACTCCTTCTGCAGACAACAGCTTCTGGCATCATTCGGAGCAAATATTAACTTTTTGGAAAGGCCACTAACTCACATATTAATTAATTAACTTTTTTGAATGCATAAGCAATGTTAAAATCAGCTTTACCTGTTGCTCTTCTACTTTCTTCAGCCCTAAACAGCTGCTTCAGCTGACACTTGCACTCCTGGATGCTTCAAATGATCAGGGATCAAAGCTTCTTTATAGAGGAGACATTGAGGTTTACTGAGGCACTGTAATTAAACCATCAGACCTGTCATTAAAGATGACGACTTAATGCCAAAGAGCACTTCCCCTCAGCTCGTGAGGGCATCCTCAGAAATAATTACCACCAACAAACAGCATTAATTAAACCCTCCCCTAACCACTAAGCTGGAAAAACAGATAACAAGCAGTTTTGCTGTTTTCCACACTTCGTCAAACCTGACAAGCCTCCAAGGATTTTGTGTGAATGGTTCGGTCACTAACAATACGTCAGAGGAGTAATGGACAAGGCTATTACTATAATCACTGTTCTCTTTATTTGTATATGAGAAAACAGACAAAAACACATTCTCTCTTCCCTTCCAAAATAAATCAAGTGTTCAGTCACAAAAAGTTATTATATGATTGTAATATTATTATCATGGCTCTCATGCATTTTTGACCCATGTATTAATCAAATGTTCTTCACTTGCTCATTCCCTTAACAGTATTCCACAGGTAAAAAAAAATGTATGTGTGTATATCTATCTATTTATCTATCTATCATATATATATATATATATATATATATATACACACACACACACTACCATTCAAAAATTATTTGTGGTCAGGAAAATATTTAATAATTTTAAAGATGTTTCTTCTTCTCATAAAGGCTGCATTTATTAGATTAAAAATACAGAAAAAACTGTAATATTGTGAAATATTATTTCAATTTAAAATAAGTGTTTTCTGTGCGAATGTATTTTAAAATGTAATTTATTCCTGTGATTCAAAGCATCATTACTCCAGTCTTCAGTGTCACATGATCCTTTCAGAAATCATT
>JAUMHP010000046.1:842004-853741 GCA_032361065.1 Enteromius trimaculatus
CTAAGACAAGAAAAATTATCGTTTTGGATTTTAGGACAACTTTGATGAAAGGTTTTGATCCACTTCGAATGCTGACTACTGTGAATATATTTACACACACGCCTATAATCATACAAGTTTTTATATTTAATATAAAATATAAATTTAACATACGTGTGTGTATATATATATGTACACATAATAAATATAAACAGCACACATGTATTATGTAAACAGAACTTTTATTTTAGATGTGATTAATCGTTTGACAGAACATGCACACATATATATATATTTCAGACTAACACTGATGAGAGACACGCTGGGGAAAGTTAAAGTGTGACATTTACTTTATTCAGTAATGTTTCCAAACTATGAACTTACTTACAAAAACAACTTCAGCGAACATTACTATTAAGAACAGAAATAAAAATCAAACAAACGAAAAAACAAGAACGAAAGGGGGAGATTCGACCCCTCCTGGGTGCTGAACAGGTATCTTCCTTTACAGGAAGTAAAGTTTGTCTGAAAGCTGAATGGCAGGCTCCGAGTGCAGGTACTGCCCGGACAGGAAGGCCAGTTTGTGGGCGTATTTGCACGGTGCTGGCACACGTATCGTTCCGGGCCAGTTCCAGTATAGGTGGCACATCTTGAAGGTCAATCTGTGTTAAAAAACAATAAATACATTTAAAAATGCATTTAGAATCAGAGATGCAAACTGGTAAAAGAGGGAAAAAGGGCAGAACCTCATGGAATATTTTTTTAATATATATTTTGTTTGTATTTACTCAAAGGCCTTTATAAGAATTATTGCCTTATATGTCCAAAATGGTAATTTCTCATAAATAAATATTTAAGACAATCCTGGCTGATTAGACGGCAATGCTTACCTAAAATGCAAAATGTTTTCCCTCTCCCTCTTATCACTGCCCTCCCACATCTCAGATCTCAAATGCATATTACAATTTCTAGACATAGTTTGTTAAAAAGTAAAAAAAAAGTACTATACACTAGTAGTTGCGAGGTGGTTATCGGTCTTCCTTACACATTTCACAACTGAATATAAAACATTACGAGCAGTCTGCAACTGGACCCAAAGACCCCCAAAAAACACTTTCTCACTGGATCAAAGAATATCATAGACCTATTTTCACCAATTCAAAAATATTTGTCTACGTAAAAACACAAGATGTTATACTGTATTTTTTAAAATGCACTTTCCCCGCCTTGCATTTTCTCTATCTATCTGGATATATCAGATCAGATCCTCACTACTTTTTTTAAACAACAACAATAAAAAATTTATTTTAGCGTCAAACATTATAATAAAAAAACAAAAAAACAACTCTGAACAAAAAGCTGAGAAAATCGCATTATCGCCAAATAATACATCTGGACCATTTTCAGTAATATTATCGAAGCAAAGCAGAAGTGCATGCTTTTCTGCATCTTCCTGGTTTGATCAAGACATATCCTAGTTATTAAAAAGCCATGACATTAAACATCACATTTAGCAGTTTCCTGAAATCAGAAATGTTGAAGCGAACCTCTGTAAGTGGTCAGGGGTGAGGTTTGCCGTGTTGTACAGTACTATGTAATGAGTGGGCAGGCCACAACCCTGTCGAATTGAATGTGCCATTAAATAGAAGTCCACCCTGAAGAGATAAGGAAACATGTCATGTCAATTCATAAACCACATTTTATTTCCTCCCACTAATGCACTTGACTAGATCTTGTTTCTACAAAGCTTAGCGCATAATGCCCCGGTTTCACAGACAAGTCCTAGACTAAAATGTAAATCTGCACTGACTGATCTAAAAACATATAAGTGACTTGTTTGGCATGCTTCTAAAAATTATTTAAAGGAATAGTTCACCCAAAGATGAAATTCTGTCATCAATTACTCACCCTCGAGTAGTTCAAAATCTCAATTTCTATATTCTGTTGAACACAAAGATATTTTAAATGGGCTGTTTTGGACACCATTGAATTCCAAAGTCGGCAAAAAAAATACAGCGGAAGTCAAAGATGTCCGAAAACAGCCTGGTTACAATCTCTCTTCAAAACATCTTCGTTTGTGTTCTAAAGGATGAGTAAATGATGACACAATATTCATTTTTGGGTTAACTATTCCTTTAAATGTCCTTCCTGAGCGATGGCCTAATCCTGGCTTAGACTAGGGTTGGGCGATGTCGACAAATTTGGCATTGTACGATGTCCAATGTGAAACATCGTACAATGCCAAAACGTCGTCGTAGGCGGCGGTTGTGGGGGGTTGTAACTAAAACACCAAGCCCCGCCTACGGCTGACAAAAATAATAGTGTTCGCGCGAGCAGGTGAGAGAGGATCAAGTGCAGGGCTTGAAATGAGCTCGCAGGCCCTGTTTCTTCAAATGTACATTTGTTTTCCTCTCGCGGAAATGATTTACCGCGCTTGCCAGCATCAGTGGTGCGCTCACTTATTAATGGCATAATCTATGCCGCCATAGATTAAGTGTGTTTTTCGCGAGCTGGTTGCTGCTGCGGCGAGGCAGAGGATCGCGATGCCGGCTCAGCATTGTGATGTCTATCGGCCATCGGCGATGGATGATGGCATCATCTATCGACCCAACCCTAGCTTGGACTAAGCTCTGTGTGTGAAACCGGGTCTTCGTTGTTAAAGCTGCTTTGGATTCGCTTTAACTCTTGCAAACCAACCATTCTCTGTTGGTGACGGAGTGGTCCAAGATGGTTCCGGGCGAGGGTGTGCCGAAGTGGTCCGATCTGTAGGAGTACAGGGTGGTACTGATCCTCTTCTGCACTACGATGAAAGCCAGCTTCGGATCGTAGTTCGGGATGGTCTCGAAGCACTTCAGAACCTGAGGGATCTCATAAAGCTCCACGGTCTTGAGCTGTCCATCAGACACACCGTCACGATAGATGACGATCTTCTCAGGGAACGAGTGGTTCACCTGTGAATGAAAAAAAAATGGTCAAAATGCTCCTATATAACATTCAGAAGCTGTAGCATACGACGAGTCAATATAAATTACCTCGTAGTATTTCTGCAGGGCACCCAGCAGACACACCCTGAAGCCGCTGATTATCTCCTCGTGAGGCATCTGGAATGTAACCCTGGAGTACCATTTGGTCAGCATGCTACACCAGGACGATAAACACAGGGTTAGGCTTCAAATCTGATGCATACAGGCAGAACATGTTAATTTCTTCGCTCCTATTAACAGCTCACAGTATTCACACTGTTGGGGAAGCTAGTTTAAATTACGAGTAGCTGGGCAAACTACAGTTTTAGTTAGCAGACGTCAGCTAATGTACTGAATCTATTATTTGGGAAATATCTAACACTAGCATGAAATGAAAATGTCGATTTTCTTAATGCATGTGACTGATGCTTTGGTGAACAGCTCCTCCATATATATATATATTTTAACCTTATTAACATTGATGAGTATGATTTTGTATGATTATATTATGCAAATTTCAAAACATGCACTCGAAAAATCCAGAAAAAAAAAAAAATTAAATTGAAAAACAATAATAATTGCCTTGTAAGTAATTGGTTTTACCTGTTGAGACTTGCCACAAAGCCCATGACCGATCTGCTCTTCTTGCTTGCATCATGGTGAACATCCACCCCAATCACCATCAGGTATTTCTGTTCACATCAAAGTTACAGGGGTTAGACGTTTAACTTTCGTTTAATACCATTCGCTGATATTTATGTACCGCAACAATCCAGCATCAATACTCTTCAGAAGGAACAATGCATTAAGTTCACTTATGAATGCATTTTCTCTTCATCAAGCAGTACATCATATTCAGTCTATCACAGGCCTTTTAAAACTTGTGTACAAATTACATTTTGAAAAACAAGTTACATAAAATTAAACAAGTCTTTTCTTTTTAGCACGACCAGCACCATAACACACCAGCTCAAGACTACAAATGAGTTTGTTGCGGATGGTTTTGAGGTAATACAGTCAAGATGTGAACCTAGGAATAAATATTTTAACTTGACCATTAAAAAAAAACAATTGAAGAGAAAATGGATCACACCTAGCTATCGTCTATCAGTACTCACTGTTTACAGGTTCATTCCTGACACTCTATATTTACTTGAGCTGTTTTTAATCAAGAGAGAGATACAGTATAACTCCAGGGCCACCCGTGGGGAAAAAGGTCTGATTAGCACACACTCACCAGAGGAACGTTTACCGTCCACAGCTCTCCTCCCAGTTTGCAGTTAATCTGCAGGAGGATCTTCTGAGCGATGCTGCGGAGCTTCTGTGGCTGAGAGATGGTCCGCACGTTGATGGCCTGGGAATATGCATCTAATATGAATTCATGCGGTTTGCCACAAATATGTATATATTTTTAGAAAAATATGTTAATATATTAAATATATTTATATAATGTAAATTGTATGTGTGTGTCTTTATCTATACATAAATCATTATTAATCGTTGCCTGGCACTATAAATAAAATATTTTTAATAATGCAAAACTATATTTTTGCATTAACTTATCTTTCAGGCAAAACATTTAAATAACTTTTACAATATAATTTTAAAGGCTGATAAACTTTACTTTTGTCCAGCTTGGATGCATTTAAAAAAATAAAAAAATTGTAATACATTATATATATTCGAATACATTAAAAAAAACATCTTGTTCAAATGAATGCTGTTCTTTTCTACTCTTTTAGCATTAAGCAGCAAAAGTGTTTAATGAGATATTAATATAAATAATTAATGACAAAAAAGCGAAATGTTTCTTGAAGAGCAAATCAGTGTTTGTGATTTCTGAGGGAGTATGTGGCACAGACGTTCATTTTTGACATTAAAAAGTCAAAATATAAAACAATATCACAAAATAGTTATATATACACACACACACACACACACACACATATACATACACACATATATATATATATATATATATATATATATATATACATACATACATATATATATATCTCTCTCTCTCTGGTCTTTCAAAAACATTCCACAATGCTTTGGACAGTAGTGTGTGTAACAAACTGAATCTGAACAACGCAAAGCAACTGTGTTTGGATGAAACCTGTGATGGTACAGGACTCTGGAGGCAGCAGAGCTTCTTGATGGCGCCGTACAGGTCGTCTCTGTTTCCGGTCATAATGCACACGACTAGCTGCACACGGGACTGAAAACCAGGGCAGACCATACACTATATACTATGGTATTTAGATAACACCACAATGCAGAACAAAGCCAAAAGAACCATGGCCAACAGAGAGCACTCTTATATTCACTTCCTCACCTCGCTGGTGAGCTGAGAGTGAATGCTCTTGACGAAGGTCTCGGTTCGATCGTCCCGTAGCTCTACAAGGATGGGCCGCTGAATTTTGATGCCCATTGGTCCGGCCACCTTTGTAAAAGTAGTCACCAGCTCTTCTGCCTGATCGGTTGCCCGCCGGGGATAGAAAATGGCCCAGCAGTTCAGAGGAACCTGACAGAGAAACGAATACAGCAGAGCAGAAGAACCACATCAGAGCTTCTTCTTGAAACAGTACAATGATAATCTTTTTACATTCATAAGAGAATTGTATTGTAGGAATAAGTATGTTTTGGTTCACTAAAATGAACCTAAGAGTCAATATATTTAGAAATCATACTGCATTGGTCCAGCCACTTAATATTTCTACGATAAACCATTGCATACTGTCATTTTGTTCAGTACTTAGAAAACACTAATTCAGCGGTATGCTTTTTAAGTCACTAAAACAGTCCAGTTCATAAGAGACATTTAGTTCAGAAGTTCTATTCTTTGTTTGTTTTCAAAACCTAATACAATAAAGGGATCGTCTAATAAAAGACACACTAAGTTTCAAAACTAAACCCTCGCTCTAAGTTCACAACTTTTAGGGGCAGTTTAAGACTAGTCCTAGATTAAAATAAAAGAGCTGTCTAAACCGGAAAAAGCTTGCACTGAGATATCTTAAAATACATTACTGCCATTGTTTGGTCTTAAAACGGTCACAGATAATGCATTTTTATAAGACATGTTTCTAAAAATTCTTAAATGTCCTAAACTAGCAAAGGTCTAGTCCTGTCTTAATCTAATCCCTATCCGGGAAACCAACTCTTAGGGCCGGGTTCCCGGATAGGGATTAGATTAAGCCAATATATATATATATAATATATATATATAAAAATGTCCTCCGATCAATGTGACGTGCACTCCTCCACAAACCAATGACTCAGAGAGATCTGGCTCAAACACCCTACACTGACTCACGGTGCTGATAGAGGGGTCGCGAACCACCTCTCTGGACCAGTCTACTGCCGGAGACGTGACAAAAGAAGCAGAATGCAGGCAGATGGTCTCGCTGGGCAGAGTTCTTCCTTGAGTCTGTGGAGAAACAAAAACGTTTAAGCTATTCATGTTAGCTACAAACAAAGCAATGTAGCAAACAGTGAACAACACAAAGTTTCATAAAGTTTGCAAATATTAGTGATCCTTCATAAAACAGCCCTAACAATAATTCAAGAAAACTCAAACGTTAAGATGCTAACATACTATGTACATAGTACATGACTTTACTAATTATTAACGGTAATGATAACTGATAATAATGCATTATAATATATCTAGATGCAGTATAATAGGAGTTAAAATGAACATAATTCTAATTCTGAAAATGACTTCATGGATCTGAGTTTAATGCAAAAGAGCAGTGTCAGTTATGTGCTTTTGGAAATTGATAATTTCTTTTAAAGAAATTAAAGTGACCCTATTATGGATTTTGAGCTGTCATGCAGTGTGTAACCCAGCTGTAAGTGAATGAAAACATCCTGCAAAGTTTTAAATCTGAAAGTTTTCAAACGGGTCCCAAGCCGTTTCACGTTTACGTCCACATGAAACATTAACATATTGTTGCCCACTTGTTGACCTTTTTACTTTGGTCTTAATGAAAATGCATATTCAGTCTTTGCCATCACGTGCATAAAATGAAATGAGACAAATTGGACCAATCGCAGCAGGTCAGAGTCACGCAAACGAGGGGTTCGGAAAAATGAATCATTGTGCAAATCTTTTGGGAGTCATTGAGCAAGTAAGATAAAAAATAAATGCATTTCAAGACTATGAAAGTGCATTTTTCCCTTGCATGCATGTCAACCTTTTGTTTGGGACTGGAAAAACTAAAATATGAACCTTTCATAACCCATAATAGAGGCATTTGTCTGTTCAAAGTGAGTTAAATTATTTATATTTAAATATGTAATGATGTAGAAAACAGTTATTTAAAATTGTACAAATATTTCACAGTTTCAATCAAATAAATGCTGCCTCAGAGCTTCTTTTCTAAAGACCTATCGCAAACTTACTGCAGTGTAGATACATAGAATAACGCAATTTAATACGAGCCATCCACGTGTCACACGAGTTCACAAGATCTTATTTCTAGTTTGATACTGATGGAGGTGGTGATGGAGCAGTGGATGCACCGAAGACTCCCTGAACTGCTGTCAGGTGCAGCATCGAGGTGCGTTTCCATTCTCACCACTAGAATCTCTTGGCTGACACTCAGGCCCCAGCGGGCCAGCTCTGAGACCGCTTCGTTATTGCTGTTGATGTTGTGCAGCAGTTGTTTGAGACTCTGGGTGTGCTGCTCGGCTCCCACATTGATGTGCATGGTCAGATCCTGGAACGCAAGACAAATAAACCACATTAAAAGAGTCCCCACACCTGACTGTGCTTGACCTGTAACTGACTCAAACCTTCATAGCTCTGAAGTCTTTCCTCATTTTTTCAGGGATGCCGGTCATGAAGGAGAGCTCCGGAACCAGAAGGATTTCACCTGTAATCACCTGTTATGAAACGGATCAAATTCACATCTTAGTACTAAACATCCTCAACTTACATCCTAGTAATAATACTGTATTTGTCACTCAGACAGGTTTTTTCACCCAAAAATGTAATTTCTCTCATCATTTAGTCCAGACCTGTATGAATTTCTTTGTTCTGCCGAACACAAAGGAAGATGAAACCAGGCTGTTTTGGGTCACCGTAGACTTCCATGGTATTGTTTGTCCGACTATGGAAGTCAATGGTGAGCAAAACAGCCTGGTTACACATTTTTTCAAAATACCTTCCTTTGTGCTTAGCAGAACAAAGAAATTCATATGGAAATTTCATTTGTGGGTGAACTATTCCTAATGCTGAATGTATTTATTTCTCTATAAATAAATTAATAAATACATAAATAAATAAATCTTGCCAAGTTTAATCTTTTAAGTAGGGGTGTATATGATTAGTACATTTAATTAATTCACATGTGTAACACTACTGCTAGCACAGTATCCAAAATCACCCCTAGATGGCAGCACAGAGTGTAAATTAAGTCAAGCCCATGCTATTCAAACCACCAATGACTAACATGCAGCTGTCACAGCCATTCTAAAGCTTTGTAATAACCCAACACACAAGCAAACAGCACTGATAAGCATTTTATGACCTTCTGTCCAGGTTTGGACCTCTCTTTCGGACGGTGGATGAGGAGCGGTTGGTCCAGTTCCCTTATAGTGATGCCATAGTTCTTGCTGTGCATATAAAAAGCTAATTAGAAAACTGACTAAACCAACAATAAAATAGTAATTTGTCACTTTAAACTAGCGTATATCTGCCTCTGCTATTGCAATGAGCTGTTATTTATGAATGTATGAGCTTTGGCAATGTCATGTGCGTCATATAAATCCAGTTATACAAGATTCGACCCAGCTGTCTTTTACATGCATTCAAGTCTTAAATCAGAAAAGTGTGTTCTCCACAGAGAAGAAGAACCTGTAGTAATCAACAAACGTGGTCACGGTCCCGTCTGCCAAGGTGAAAGTGTCTTTGGGAGACTTGGACCACTCGATGTCATCGATACGGTAAGTGCGGTTATTATAGCGTGTGATGACGATTGAGCCCACAAACTCCTTTTTGCATTCGTCCTGAAAGCTCTCCCGACTTCCCTGGTAAATCAGATTCCTACAGCAGAGAAACGGTTACTCTGAGACAGCACTGATTTTGGCATACTGGTTTTAGCCTAAAATTTAGCATGCATTTTAAACATTTTATACAGGCGAGTTCTGATACAAATACCTATGAGTTGCATTGCCGCCCAACAAGTACAAATCTGCTTACTGCACTGCATTTAAATGAAACAGGCTATGCTTAATGCAGCATTTTTATTAATAATCTAAAAATAAACCTTTATAATTAAATAAAAAAATACAAATTGTCCTTTTTTACACATCAACAACTCACTGGATTGTGGAATAAAGCACGCAGCGGACACAAATAGCACTGACTTCATACATGTGGCTTTTCAGAGTGACTGATTAGGACTGAAACTCACATGACATCGAGCACAGAGTCATTTCGCAACACCTTATGTGAGACATCCACAATGAGGTAGAGACCTCCATCTGTGTGCTTGATACTGGTGGAGTATCCAGGCCACACCTGGAGCCTGACGGACACACATTTACAAACACAGATAGGTACAGAGGACAACAGACAATCAATTCGCAAAACATTATTGCAAGTGGTGCTGAAATGGTTTAAACATGTCCGGTAATCACAGGTCAGGTGTAAAAATACAGAGTCTAGATTTATTCGGTGTGAAACCAAATGTACGGTGTAGAACAATTTTGGCTAGATTGCAATCACAGACAATCAGGTCAGTGCAAAATACCTGTGTTTGCCGAGAACCACAACAGCGCTGGGGTCGTAATGGTTTCTGCCCACCAGCTTCAGCCCCAGTAATTTCATCACTCTAAAGCGGAGAGAAAGAATGAGAGATGTCGTCAGAGCTGACTGTCAACAAGCCATTATAGCTCAGACGTCTCTCCTATGCACAGAAAAAGTGGAGCAATACTCCACAGGGCTCAACAATATGACCTGTTTGGCACCGCACGCTCATGTGGCGTGTAAGAGAACAGCTTAACTACCGCAGCAGGCTCACGCTGGCAGCGTTTACCAATACCGCACTGAATGTTTGCTTTAATAACAGCCATAAATTATCAAAGGGTTCATGGTAGTCCTTGAGAATTATTACAAACTTGACAGACAAAATCTTATTTACTGCACGTGAAGAAGCGGGAAACACATCTACACCGAAATGCTCATAGTAATATTTTTGTTTTAAAATCTTAGGTTAAATTTAAAGCCGCCTGATTAAAATTCAGTTTTGTTACGGTTAACTAAAATTAATTAAACTTGCTTTTTTAATGGAAATAGAGCTAAATTAAAATATTAAATAATTAAAATATTAATTAAAAAATACGTATTTATACATATTTGCATATTAAAAAAAGAGACAAAAGTATAAAAAAGCACAAAACAGAATAAAATTATATATAAAATGCAACTAAATTAAATAATAAAATAATATATGCAATTTATGCAAAGACTAAATTAATTTCAAGCACAGTATAGAAATATTACAAATGGTTATTAATGGAAATAGCTATAAATTCTTAAATTAAAAGCTTGAAAAACTTTATATTATATATAAATTAAAATATAAATAAATTAAGCACAAGCAGAAAATTACTAAAACTACAAAAAAAATACTAAAAATGAAAAAAAAAAAAAATTATAATTTGTACAATATTATAAATAATACAAAAAAATTATGTTTTGGCAATGGGGCCAATGTGTAAACATTAAAATACTCAAACAGTCCAGTACCTAAACATGCGCATTAACATGATTTTATTATGATATATAGCCTTTTCAGCGTCGCTGCCATGACAGCCTGTTTGAACCTTGTACCGCTGCATAGTTCAAACTAGTATTATAAGAGCTTCTGTAAAATCAAACGCATCACATTCCTGGCTTTATACTCAAAATCCTTATTTTTTTCGATTGTAAATAACCTTACTTTGTAAAGTTGCAATGAACTTTTGTGCTAATCAACATTCTGCCACACATGCTGTCGAATCAGGTTAACTTGCACTGATCCCGTAGCATTGCTTTAACAGAGAACGGAAGCCATGCTCTTCGGTCCTCCTCATGCCGTTACGTCACACGGCCTGTAATGCGATTACACTTATTTAATATTCCAAAATTGCTTGATGACCCCATCTCCGATCTTCGGCGGACCCTGTGGAGGGAAATGGAGTGCAGCACGCGCAGCTGAGCGCTCTCCCAGGAGCATGTTCTCACTCCTGGCTATCAAGAGCAAACAGGGTGTTCGCTCCCCACCGAGACCACAGCTAATTGTAGATTTCAAACATGGTTGACTTCAGACAGACTCCAGGACATCACACGAGGGAATCCGCTGACTGCTAAGGGTTTTGTCTAACAGGATACTTGACTTGACTTTAGTTTACTGCGGCATCAGCTTGGCAAAACACCAACATTAAATAAAGCAATAATAAAATTAAATAAATTTCTATAAATTACTTTTTATATAATTTGAAAGGTTATATAACAAGTGCTTTGTGCTGTTGGTCTGCCCAGGTTTTTTCAAAGAAAGTGAAGTAAATCCCACAATATTGACATTTTGGTGCTTCCTCACCTATTAATACATTTCCATCAGTTAATCTAGCATGTCCAATATGGCACCTTGTCATGGCTAGATTTAAAAAAATAAATATATCTTGCTCCTACAACATAATTTGTTTCAAAAAGTATATTCCACTTCCCATTTCTCCAATATATTTGTTTTACAGGAGACTGGGAGAGATGCGACACTCTCGTTTTTTTTTTTCAATGTTTTTTT
>JAUMHP010000046.1:861257-875478 GCA_032361065.1 Enteromius trimaculatus
AACGCGTCATAGCTCATTGCCATAAAGTTAACTTTGATTTCAACTCTCCTCGACGCTCTCGCCGTCCATGACGCGCCACCCCTCGCCGCCAGCTTACATTTAAAATGAATTAATGCCGGCCACTTTGACGCTCTTGCCGTCTGTGTTCCCTCCACATATGTCGTTCTGACCGTTGTGGTTTATCCCATCCATTTACCTGGTCTCGGGGACAGTCCGCCTCCGGTCTCTGAGTAGGACATTTTTGTCGTTTTCTCCTGTTTATTTGGTCTCTGTGTTCATCGCCCGCACTAGTCCCTGCCTCGCCCTCAAATCAAAACACCGCCGCCTCATTCCGCTTTGCGGTGACGTAAGGGTAAGCGCATTGTCAAAGTAATGCAAAAATAATTGCGAAAAAACGTGACTTGAACTTTAAAATTAATTAAAAGAGGCTTCGAGGCAAATGATTTTGCCTTGATGATTTTTTGGAATCGAGTTACTCGAGGAATCGCTTCAGCCCTACATGTAACTGAATTCACTAGTTATAAAAACGGTTCAATCACATCTCATTCACCGCAAACATGTATACATTATAACAAGCACTAAATTCTGAGTTAAGTGAGAGTATTCTGAGGAGAAGATTGGGTCGCTATTATGGGCCGTATGCACCATTGAGGACCTCTGTACTTTACAGAAATAGTGAAACCGTTATTAATTTCTACTTTGGTGCTGCAATGATAAAGACAAGATAACAGATCTTCTCATCTGAGATGCCTCAGCAGTAGGGATGTGCGATATATAGTGTGCAGTCAAGAATTTAGCAAAAAACATTCAAAACACTTTTGCTTTCAACAAATATCAATCCAAACAACCACTGTTTTGTGTCTCTGATGCGGTTTCATTTCTGAATGACTTTCCTGCTGACTCGGTTTTAAACCTATATTATTATCCAATTTAAAACATCTTAAAACTAGTCCAAATACTTTTTGTTTTAGACTGAAGCAGGGCACTGTTTTTACGCGATCAGCTCATTATCTGCTGGTGTTAGGAGCACCTAAGAACAGCTTGGTTCAGAGATAGTGTGAACAGAGTAATAATAGTCATTAATTTGTCTTCACCAGAGTAACAGAAACAGCTTCAATTGCCATTTATTATGTTTTTCAGCTTGTATTACTGTATTTGCATTTCAGAAGTGACTAAATTTCCTTTATAACGCTGAACAAAAATTCAGCAAACTGTTCGTTTTAAAAGTTTGTTGGCTTAAAATAATAATAACAACACCATGCAAATTAATATTGTAGTTTTACAGTTGTAATTAGGGTTGGGCGATGTCGACCAATTTGGCATCGTACGAAGTCTAATGTGAAACATCGCGATGGGCGATGGTATGGTCATCGCCGTAGGTGGCGGGGGGGTTAGTTGTAACTAAAACACCAAGCCCCGCCCCACGACTGACAAAACAGTGTTCGCGCGTGCAGGTGAGAGAGGATTGAGCGCAGGAGTGATCGTGCACGGGTGTTTGAACTGCGCGCAGATAACACATCAAGCTCGCACGAGGGTTTGATATGAGCTCGCGGACCCGTTTCTTCCCATGTACATCTGTTTTCCTGTCGCGGAAATTATTTACCGCGCTTGCCAGCATCAGTGGTGTGCCCCCTTATTAATGGCATAGATTTGCCGCCATAGAGCATCGTGATGTCTATCGGCCATAGACCCAACCCTAGTTGTAATGCAAAGTATAATTCCTTTAACTTTCATTTGGTTAAATGTAAAATGTTTTATGACAATTTTTTTTAAAATTACAACATCTTTATAGAGCTATTGTAAAAAAAAAAAAAAAGTGTATACATAAGGCTGTTTTTATGCATTCAAATACTAAACTAAATGTGATAAACAACAAAACATACTTCACAGGGCCCTAAAATGTAGATTTTGTTAAACTTTTAGTAAACAGATGTTAAATGGTTTAATGTTTTTAAGTAATTTGGCATGATTTTTGATTAATAGCATTTAATTTAACCATTAAAGAGGAATGAAGAAAAATCAAGAATGGAACCTTGAAAATGAAAACAGAAAAAATTGAATTTGGAAACAAATAAAACATTTCATAAGGCCATAATTAATATAGGCCATTTGTTTATACACACATCAGGGTTCAAACACCACATAAAAGTGAATTTTTTTTTTTAAGTCGCAATAGCAATTTTCTTTACAAAAAAAAACAATTGAGTTTTTTTTGTTCCAAATCGTGCAGCCCTAATCATGTCCACTATTTACCTGAAAACTCGCCGGAGTCACCTCAGTTTGCAGCTCAGGCATCTTCTCCTGTACATCTGCTCTTTTGATGTCCAGTGCAGGCACAGGTCCCACAGGAGCCCCTCTGCCCATCCCAACACTGGGCTCCGGAGTGGGCAGCAAAAACCCTCTGGCTCTTCCAAAACCTCCACCGTCTGTCGGTAATCGCACACCTCTAGGAACGCCCACCGGAGACTCGCTTACAGACGCAGTGATGCCTCTCCCAAAGCGCACAGGCATTTCTCCAGGTACACCTAAGGTTCTCCCTCGTCCAGCAAGAAGCTCATCTTTAGGCAGAACCAGACCTCTGGCTCGTCCCAAAGCGGGCTGGTCAGGCAACGGACCCTGATCTTCTGCTGACTGCATCCATGGCATGCGGGTGACCCCTGGGAGCCCCGGAAAGGGGGGTCGCTTCGGATCCATTTTGTCCTCTGCTGCACTTCAATGCAACTGACAAAAACAAAGCACAGAGATCAGTGAAGGTTTTCTTGACATGTCTATACAACACTGTCAAAGCACAGCACAGCACGTCTCCAAGAGGTTAATCTAAACTTCAAACAATTAATGGCTCACTGTGCAAGATCTCTGGAAAATATGCACAAAAAGAAACACGCTTTAGTAGACTCAAAACGTCAGGTTAATAGCTATAATCGAGGCTAATGTAATTTTTGCACACGTTCAAAATCTTTTTCTCAGTGGACACGAACACGTGCTTGCCTGACAAGCGTCTAAAACAATGGCTGAAATTAGTTCAATCAAAATTAAAATGACTTTTTTGATTGTTAGGGGTTTATAACATTGCCGACCTGTATTTAGTACATTTCAGGCCTTTGAAAGTCGAAAAGTGACAGCGCGCGAAGTCTTTTTTTTTTGCGCGCGCGCGTAACTAGTCCATGCCATCTGATTATTCGACAGAATGACACACGCAGTAACAAAAAGCAATTATATTCGACTGTTTTAGTAACAGATGAGGTTGATATATGCATAAACACGTAAAATAAATTAGGGTAAATGTACCTGCAAATGTAGTTGACACTTCTGTGGCGATGAACGGTTCGCTTCAAACCCGGGTAACGTTAAACTGAACTGAACAAACACTAATTCAGTTGTACGATTTGTGATTCTTTTTAACGATTCAGTTCAACCGATTCATGACTCATACTTAAGTAAAAGAAAAGTTTAAGAACACTTCTGAGCTGTAATTAAAATAAATAGGTTTGCCATTTAGTGGGGGTTTTCTTCTCTTAAAAAAAATAGAGTTTATTTTATGTTCTCTGTAGACAGAAAAACTGAATTTGGAAACAAATAAAAGGCCATAATTATTATAGGCCATTTGTTTAAACACAATATGTCCCTTTAAGTCGCAATCACAATTTTTAAACTTAAACTTTTAATAAATAGATGTTAAATGGTTTAATGTTTTTAAGTATTTGGCATGCTTTTTAAAATTAAAATGACTTTTTGGATTGTTAGGGGTTTATAACATTGCAGACCTGTATTTTGTACATTTTAGGCCTTTGAACGTCGAAAAGTGAAAGTCCATGCCATCTGATTATTCGACAGAATGACACACGCAGTAACAAAAAGCAATTATATTCGACTGTTTTAGTAACAGATGATGTTGATATATGCATAAACACGTAAAATGGGAATAAATTAGGGTAAATGTACCTGCAAATGTAGTTGTCACTTCTGTGGCGATGAACCGTTCGCTTCAAAAGCTGGGTAAACTGAATTGAACAAACACTAATTCAGTTGTACGATTTGTGATTCTTTTTAATGATTCAGTTCAACCGATTCATGACTCATATACAAGTAAATGGAAAGTTTAAGAACACTTCTGAGTTGTAATTCAAATAAATTGATTTAATGTTGTTGTTTTTTCTCTCTTAAAAAAACAAAGTTTATTTTATGTTCTCTGTAGACAGGCATATTAAAATGCAAGTACATGTCAATTTATGCGAATACTAATATCTTTTCTAACCCTAATATCTAGTGTGCAACATTACAGTCAACAGAATGTGTTAAAGGGAACATCAAAATAAAGTGAACCCCATGGTTATTTGTGTATGCACACTGATGCATTTTGTATAAAAGAAAATTATGCCCTGATTAAAAGTTCTCAAAACTTTCCCAGGAAATCAATACTTCATCTTCTTCTGTGAGATATTTCCAATTTTGTCAGATGTTTAAAAAGGAAAGGGCACTGTCATGGACAAACTGCTAAATTTAGTGTCTCTGAAAGCCCAGGATGTCCTCTTTATGACACACCACTTAAAACACTGACATATGGTCTCACAGAAATGTGTGAAATACAAATGTCCTCTACAGAGAACAAAATTCAACTGTTCCCAGGAGATTATTAAAAATAAAAAGGCAAAGATTTAACCCCTTCATGTTTGGTCCCATTTCATTTTCACGTAGCTAAATTCAGAAAATAAGCAAAACCCGTTTTGAATGCAAGCTTCCACATGCTAGTGAAAAATAAATCTGAGTTTGCATGACATGTTTCAAAAGTCATCGGAAAACTTCAGTTCAAAAGAAAAATAGCATACGGAATCATTTATTCTGAATAGTGAGCACTTCGAATAGTTCATCAAAGTGTTCACCTCCTTTGCTTCATGAAAATTCATTTTCTTGCGACTACCAAAGTTCACAATGTAAAGGCAAGAATTGTTTTTTTTTCAATACAGATGATGCTGCAGCCTTCTATCTGGAATCCTCTAGGGATACTGTATACAGTATTCCATTTGTTTCACCATGCAGGAGAGAGATAACAGATCAACTACAACTCTGACTTATCTGGTGCTGCTTTCCATATATATGGCCCTGCTGTTGTTAAACTAGCTTTTAAATTGTGTTTTCTGTTTCTCTGTGAAGTGAAAAGAAAGATTCTGAAAGGTTCAACAACTGAGTTATACACTAAATACAAATGTATTGTCATACTTTGGGCAATGTTCATTCATTTTGCAGTCAGCAAATTGAAATTATAGTGTGTTGTAGTATTATAATAACTATTATAATATTTTCCTCCTCCTGGCAAAAGTCTTTTTGTCTTCTGCCTTTAGAGGATTGTGTGACACATTTTTTCTTTATTTCCCCTGTGCTGTATGATTGTGAAGACATACGCTACATAGAGTAAACACTGTTTTATTATGCGGCCACGAACATGTCTTTGAGCTCAACAGACATCTCAATTAATTATTAAAATGTCTACAGAGAAAACAAAACTACTGGAAGGAAACTTAGCTCTGCCACATGATCCCCAATTCTCAGGTTGGAGATTAAGGTGATCCACAAAAAGGGAAATTAAAGATAATATCTATTAATATCTATCTAAGCAACAAACTATAAAGTACTCAAAACTGTTGTGATTTAAGAAAACAAACAAAACAAATGTGACTATGCAGAACTGTAAAGCAAAGGCATTATTTTATTTCATAGAAAAAGGAAAAGTATGAAAGCCTGTTTCTGCCACTGAATTAAAAAACAAAAAGCGACGGAATAAAAAAATTAAAAACAGGTTATTGTGACTTTTATCTCACAATTCTGCCTTTTTAAGATAAAAACTCACAATTGCAAGGTATAAAGTCAGAATTGCGAGATCTCCACCTTAACATCTTGCAATTTTGACTTTAAACCTCACAATTATGAATAAGTCAGAATATTGAGATAAAAGTCGCAATGACCTGTTTTTAATTTTTTATTTATTCAGTGGCGGAAACAGGCTCCCACGGAAAAGTGATGCAGAATTTACTTGAAAACTATTTTTTTGTAAATTTAACAACTAATTACAAAAAACAAACGCAATACACGAAATACCATGCTCTTGTAAACCCACATTGATTAAAAAAAAACAAAAAACATTTTGCAGTTTATTTATTTAGACTGGTAAAATGTGGCATTCACTGATCTGATATTTCCCTTTTTTTCTGCTGTAAGGCTGAATAGCTACTGTGTCTCTCGTATCACATCGCAAACATTTTTACATAAAACTTTTTTAATGAGGAACAAACTACTTTGTGCACCAGAGATACTTTAGAGATTTAGTTGTTAAATTAAATGTCAGTCATACAAATTGTAATCGAGATGTGGTGCTCCTGGGATGCAGGTTCGAGTCAGGCCTGTGTCATGTCTTAATCTCATTCTCTTCTTGAAAAAAGAAAAATATATATATATATCTTATAATAATTTATGTCATTAAATTATACACATATGAGATCTGTAAGTAAACAGACATCTTTGCCAGCTGTACTGACTCACTATGGAGGCTCATAACTGAATTGTACCCTTTCAATATAAACAAGGTAATTTCAGCAGCAGTCAGTGTCGCTCATCAGAAGCAAATCACCGCAGTGAATATTAATTAAAGCTGACACTCATCATCAGCACTCTACACATCACGCTACTCTGAATATTGACCAATACGGCTTGAGGGAAGCAGTAAGCATGCTGGGTCAAAGCAGCTGCTTGGCTTCCGTCTTTCTAGCAGCACTTGACCCAGGTGCTTTGACCTTGAACATCAAAAGAGAAGCAAACATATTTTGGGTCATAGGATGCAGCTTTACTGGCATGGTGACTGGTAACTGGCACACTGACCTTTCTAGCAAGCATGAAATGAGTTTTAAGAGTCTGCCCAAACATGAAAGTGTTTTCCAATATAATTTTGTCCGCACTGGAAATATTGTTTTGAAACAACATGAGGATGACTTAATGATGACAGAATGAAAAATGCGCTCACCACCAGGCAATCCAAGATGTAGATGAGTTTGGAGATACAGATTTGGAGAAATATTGCTTTATATCACTTGCTCACTAGTGCTCTGCGGTGAATGGGTGCCGTTGGAATAAGAGTCTGAATAGTTGATAAAAACTCAATAATCCACGAGTTATCCCCACCAACCCAATCCGTCAGTTAACATCTTGTAAAGTGAAAAGCTTTTATTTGTAACAATAACACAATATTGCTTTCTCTAGTGAAAACATTGACTTAACTGAACATGTGAAAATGTGATGTGTGAGAACAGTAAAAAAGAGCAGTATTATGGATTGTGGATCGGTATTGTGGTCAGATTTGTTTCCTACATATTAATTTATGGGAGTGGAGTGGATTATAGGACTCTCATTCTGACGGCACCCATTCGCTGCAAAGGATCCATTGGCGAGCAAGTAATGAAATATTCTGTTACGATGAACAAACAAACTCATCTGCATCTTGAATGGCCTGAGAATGAGTACATTCTAATACATCTAACCTCAGTCTAAGAATCTAATCCTGTAGCTTTAGTTCAGGTTTATAACTTTATAACCAGAGAAACGATCACAAAAATGATGCATTCAGACACTAACATAAGGCCCTGGGGGTGACATGCCCCATCTGTTGGACAATGACAACGAAGATGATGGTGATGATAGCCGCTTTGGCCACATTAGCCCGGGAACAAGCTGTCCTATTCTGTGCAATTCTCCGCTTCATTACAGATTCATTTTTCATGCCACTTAACTCCACGAGGCTGAGTGCTTACCATTCAAACGGTACAGGATGTGTTTTATTTTTTGTTCAAGCACTGTCTCCGTAGCTGTCAGCAATCAACTGATAGGTTTTGATTGCTCAGATTTTCAGGGCTTTTGTTCTCTTAGAGCTCTGCATGGTGTTCTGGAAAGTCTGAAATCACAAGCGTTTTCAGCTGGCGGTTTATCCAAAGTGACTTACAGTACACTTATATCATGGACATTTTACCCAGAAGCAAGCTGGGTTTACAGGCTTTTGTGTCAGTGGTCATGAATTGTCCCTTTCAGGGTTTGAACCTACAACCTTTTTGTTCACCACCAGCCTATATCTTTAAACACAAGTATACAATAAAAGGCTGCCGTAAACAATTTCAGGCATTGAATTAGAACACCACCCCCTCAACTTGCGAAACTCCGCCCTCTCTCCGAACACCCCGCCCCCAGACAGCAAACCTGATGCAAAATGAGGTTCCTGATTAATTTAAAAACCCTTTTGCTATTATTATTATTATAATTATTGCGAGCATGTATTTGCATAAAATGTAAATATTAATCGGACACGCCCACACGGATGCCGAGCGTCGTCGTTTGTTAGCCAGGTTTTATAAAAAATGTTGTCACTGTTTGCTTTTGGCCTGTGTTTTTCTCAACACAGTGATACACAGTGATATCTGTAAGATAGAACAATTTTAGAAAAATTATAGAAAGATTAAACAATGATACAACATTTACACTATATCCACTTTCCACTGTCCCAAATCTAACATGTCCTAAAATAAAATTGTGCAACGCTTTATAAAATGTTTTCCCTGGTAGTTACCAAACAACGCACAAAACTACAAAAATGCTAAAGCAAACAGTAACTGACAGTGAAATGCCTGAGAACTGAAGAGAGAGAGAGATCCTAGAGAGCAAATATTTCGAAACAGTCAAGTGCCGTATACTCTTGCGCTTCCTCCAAAACAGAAGACAGGAAAAACATCTTAATGTAGGTGGAGCTGAGCTGAGACCGCTTCCCTTTGATGAGAAAGTTACGCGTTTAACCTACTAGAGTGCGCAATTCTCACACACTTCCTCGCATGAAGAACGGGACTGTCACTTCCATCAAGTCAAGGACCGTACAGCCTCTCCAAACGCGCGCGCCGTACAGACAAACCGTGGGGATCGTCCTCCTTCTTCCCGTTTATTTAAGTTTTCCTCCTCTGTATCCGTACAACTCGCCTTTTTTGCTGTTGGGAAGCCCGAAGACACCCCAGACCTGCGCTCGCTTCAGCATGCGTTTGGCGCACGGAGCGCACTCTTGGCGAGCTCTTCATCATCAGGCGCAGGGATGATGTTCAACTCATCGGGCTCGCTAGATTTCTTCTCGTTAACTCACCCTGAGGTCGCGTCGGAAGTTCTCAATGGTTCCTCACACTTATTCTACAACATCTCTATGGCCATGTGGAACAAATCCTGCGGGGAACAGTTGCTCGATTTCACCACAGCTGAGAAGATTGTCATCGGATTGATGCTGGCCATCATCACCACCGTGACGGTGATTGGAAATATGCTGGTGGTGATCGCGGTGTGCGTCGTTAAGAAGCTCAGACAGCCGTCCAACTATCTGCTGGTGTCTCTGGCCGTGGCGGATCTCTCCGTGGCTATTGTGGTCATGCCATTTGTGATCGTGACGGACCTCACGGGAGGAAAGTGGCTTTTTGGAGAGGTCTTCTGTAACATCTTCATCGGCATGGATGTGATGTGCTGCACTGCATCCATCATGACGCTGTGCGTGATTAGTGTGGACAGGTGAGTAGGTTGGCTTCTTCTTACCAAGTCGTTTTTGTGACGCTTTAATACAAAGTGACTTTGACACAAGGACAGTCCTCCTGGAGCAACCCAAGCGTCGTCAACTCAATGGTGTTGGTTTTTGAAGCAAGCAACTCATGATACTTGGGATTTGAGCCCTCAACCCATTTAGTATCAGTTTTTTAACCACATGGAGTTTATCAAAATATTGCATCCACAAGCATAATAAAGTCTAAAACGTTTATTCATTTACACTATAAGCTAAAATGTATCCACAGCTCTACCTTTAAGGTACCAAAATGGACCCTTTAGGTACAAACATCTACCTTTTGTAAAGGCACCGCCCCAGAGACAGCTTTTGTACCTTAATTTCTGAGAAATCCAGTGAGAAGGGTCCTATAGTTTGGATAGATAATATTTGACAGAGAAAAAACTAGTTGAAAATCTGGAATCTGAGGGTGCAAAATAATAAATAAATACAATAAAAATACTAATTGAGAAAATCAGCTTTAAAAGTGTCCAAATGAAGTCCTTAGCAATGCATATTACTAATCAAAATGTAAGTTTTAATATATGTACAGTAGGAAAAGTACTACATATCTTCATGGAACACGATCGTTACTTAATATCATAATGATTTTGGCGTAAAAGAAAAATCAATAATTTGGACCCATACAATGTATTTTTGACAATTGCTACAAATATACTCATGCTACTTAAGACTGCTCCAGATTTATATATACAATATAGGCTAATCTCACAATTAATAATTCCACATAAAATAGCATTCGTTTATAGATATTAGAAAAATGCTGTTTGAAAAACTGCAGGGCACTGCTGTCACTGCACAACATGTCATGTCAGCTACCCATCTAATCATAAATGTGCCATGTTGTTGCTCATTTAATACTACTCCTCCTACAGTCAGCACTAAACTGCTCTGGCAACTTCCTTCACTTGAATGTCAAGGCAACTCTCTGGACGTGTCCACTGGACAGCAGAAATTAAGACTGACAACTCTGTGTCCATGTTGGACATCATTCCTCCAGACTGAGAACAGGGTCTATACACCTGCAGCCAGCCTCCCATGTGACATCACGAGGGGCTCGCTGACAGACCCTGATTTGGTTTGACACGTCTGAGGAGCTAGTGTCCTTTGGGTTGTGAAGTCCGAGATTCTGCTGCTGTTGTGAGGTCCAGTAGGAGACTGGCTCATGTCTGGGTGAAAAAAAAGTGCATTATCGATTTTGCAGTTTTCACTTTCACATATATGGCTGTGGTAAACTGTGATTGAATAGTTAATTCAGTCAGCCATTGATCTATGTGTCAGAGTGGCCATTAATATGTAGTTCAGATTTAAAAGGTGTTGCTTTCTACTGGAAACACAAGGGCTGTTTTTCTATATGACAGTTAAGTCAATGGGGAATATGGTTTACAACATGTCTGGAGTAAATACCTGTGCCTTAGGGTTGATGCTTTATCTTTTGGGCTGGAGGCTCAGGTTGCTTATTTGAAAAATATATAGACCTACAGTATATAAAATCAACGAATGCATATAATAAAGCTGTCTTATTTAAAGATGCCCATCCATTCAGGTGTTGGGAGTTCATCAGTGAAGTTAATTCTGAAAGTTGTGAAATCATTCGTCAATGAAATTGATTTGGCAATAAATTCACGTTTAATTATATATCAGTTTAAATTGTATCAAAATAGTGGAGTGAAAATAAAGATTCTTTTCAGCATCTGTAGCTCCATTAAGAATCTATAACAACCTTTGGTTCTTTAATGAGGGAAAGGGTTGCTTAAATTATTAACATAATCCTCACAAGAAGAAAATCTGTTTTGGGGAACCCCAAATGTCTCTTCTATTGCATCCCTAAGAAACCCATTCATTGTGGAACTTGTATTTGTAAAAGTGATAGAAGAACTTGTCTCTTGAAGAACCTTTCATTTGTTTCTTCACATGAAGAACATTTTAATAATTAGAATAACCCTTCCCACAGCATTTTGTGCAAATGGAACCAAAGAATTGCCAAGACAATCAATCTTTTACTTTTGTGGCACAGTATAGAGATTTAAAGAAACAGCACTCTTCTGTCTCTTCGTTACCACCTGTTTTGTTTTAGAAGAATGCTTTTGATACTCACAGGAAATGTCACAATGACACATTTTTCATTGTTTCTTTCCCGGCACATTACGTCTGTTATCGCTCAGTAGACACTTTAATCTATACACATGTACATACCAGAGGCTCATATTCTTTCAACAAGCACTTAAGGGTTTTTAAGGATTATAAACAAACCTAGTCTCTTATGACGCTGGTTCCGTTTAAAAAAAAAAAAAAAAAGCTGATGAGAAGTGATTGCACTTTCGAGGATGTGTGGAAAGGATTTTTCTGTTTGGACAGACAGGAGGTGTTTAGTGCTTCTCTTGTTATTGAGAATGAAGCAGTGTGATCCATCAGGTGGCTCTTCTGTGGGTTTCTTAAATGAAGCTTGTGTAGCTGCCACCTGTAATGAGATTACCCAGTCTGACTGGATATTAATTTAATACTGATCCAGTATTTAATTTGGAAATGTACCTGGATACACATGCTCTGAATGACTATATTTCTTAGCATACATTATCATTATGTAGCATATGTGAACCAGGGATATCTATTATTACAAACAACAGAAGACAGGTCGTGTTTCATAAACATTTTTTTTTTTTTTGGAATTCTATTTAGTGACATTAGTAGCACAACATTTCAGTTCTAAGCAACTCAATTTTGATTTGATGGTGAATGTAAATAATGTTATAAAAATGCCACCATGGCCCTTTAAGATGAAGCCAGCAGCGAAGGACAGCTACTAAACAGAAACTCAGTGTTCAAGTACTCTTGACAAATGCTTTGACCTTTGATTCAGCGCACAAAGATCATTTCAATAATGGAAGTGAAACTACCTTGCTGGTGCATGATCCTCATTCATCTTCAAAGTGAGGTCTTCTTAAAATGTACTATATTGTCAAAATCTTGAGGTGTTTCCAATAAGAAGGCTCTTCACAGAGGAATAGAGCCAAAGCTCTAGAGATTAAAGCCATTCTGCTGCGAGGAAAGACCTTTAGCAGTAAGAGAAATTAGCTGGAGTTGAGGGAAAAGAGGCAGATGATTGACAGACTGAGACATTTCAGGCTGATACGATCACAAGGGAATACGGCTGATTGTAAAATCAACATTAAAGCAAATGAATCAACACATACACTGCGAAAAATGCTTTTCTAGCCTAGATTTTTTGTCTTATTTCCAGCCAAATATCTACAAATTCCTAAATCAAATAGGATTTTCTAGTCTTGTTTTCAGAAAAAGCAAGTCAAAATGAAGTTGAAACAAGCAAAAAAATCTGCCTGTTTTCTGTTTAAAATTGATTAATTTATAAATACATAAACATTCTTTAAAATCGACCTGCTTTAATATGACAACGTGTAGCCTAAACATACAGTATTTGTCTGTTAGGGTATTTGAGAGCTCCTGGAAAAGAAATCAGCAAGGTTTCTGTAATTGGGCTTATTATCTCATTAAATAAATCACCCTTATTTCTCCAATGTTGAAGACAAATCACTCACAACCCACAAATACCCTATTAAGCTAGTGATCCATCTTACTGAAACATCTTATTTATGGGCATATTGTAGCTTCATCTCAGAGTGAAGTGACAGTGATGAAACATCGTTCTAGTTTTAGCATTAGTGTTAGTGAATGGAATGTTTACTGCCAGACTAAAGTAGTGAGAAAACACCCAGCCCTGGGACTTGTGGGAAAGGCGCAAAGACAACAGGAAGTAGCACTTGGCTTTTCTCATGATGTTCATGCTAATGTGACTGGCTAATGTTCGTGTAACGTGCTAATGTGAATGCATGGCACTTCAAAAATCAAGTGTTGGATTTGTTGCATTATTAAGGAGGATGCATCAAAAATAGAAGTACCGTAGCGTGTCTTTGCTTCATTACACTGAATGCATTCACAGTATTTATTGCGGGTCTTTTAGGGGCGTTTTAAAATAGCAAATATTGCTAGTTTTATTATATTTTTGTGTGTATTTACAGTATACACACATACAGGTTGTATGTAATATAATTATGCAATTGGATTATATAATTATAATTCAAATACTTAAGTCAACAACAAGTCAATAATTTAACAACACATTCAAATATTCTGAGCTCTCTGGTGTTTGTTAATGTAACATGATGTGAAGGTAAATTATTAAATATTAACTTTTTTAACATTTGAAAACTAGTTAATTATTGACAAATTGACATTGTGACATTTTTTTGTGATTTAATTAATCATTATTTATTCACAAACTCCAGTTGCATTGATGTTTAATACAAGTTGTGATATTTATGTTGAAAGAATGGAAAAAAAATATTATAAATTAGATCAAAAGTAGTCAAAATATGTGTAATCCTATGTGTAATCCAATATATAACTTTACAAATGAATATTTTCATCATGTTTTTATTTATAATCAGTAACATACTACAAATAAGTAATATACGTACAGTAGCACCATATATAAATCATTTAGGTTAATTTTTTTCCTCATTAATGTACACACAGCACCCCATATTGACAGAAAAACACAGAATTGTTGACATTTTTGCA
>JAUMHP010000046.1:886019-910709 GCA_032361065.1 Enteromius trimaculatus
TTTTTTGGCCTGGAATTGAAAAGAGGGGAGATATTTTCATCAACTATTTTTGGTTCATCAGTATGTATGTCAGCGCATTTTCAAGTGCTTTTAAAGAGCTGTTCTTTTTCCCGTTCTTTTTTGGACATTGAGTTTGGGTTGTTTAAAAGCAGTACTTGACTTTCATATTTTGAATATTTCACTGTCTGTTGTCCTAGACGCAAAAAGATGAATGCTGCTTTTAAAACACAGCCCTAAAAACATTTGGAAAACATTCAAGTAGACATCACCTCTCCGCACTTCTGCAGAACCATGTAAGTGAAACATCCTCTCCTTTAACCCTGCCTTACTGTATACCCAAGACCGCACAATAGGCCCCAAAGACAAACAAAATCATCAGAGTATTAGAGCTAAAGAGAGCAAGAAAAGAGGCAGGATTTTTCTAGACGCTCTCTCACTCTTCACTAGACATTCATCCACAACTGATATATACAATGATGACACAACATGAAAAAACACATCTATCACAGCTATTTTTAGTGTACTTTCACTAGTGGCTCCCATGGTTACTACATCAAACTGACATTTACAGTAGATGCTTTTGAAAAGTCATGGATGCAATTTAAAACAATGGAAGCAGAAAAAGGTTTGACGCTAAGTGGAAGAGTTCAGTGGGCTATTTTGGTAGACTGACAGTCCAGAAGTGATGGTTTAAAGTTAAAGCACCTTAATGATTTTTCATTAACACAACTACTTGCAAAGGTGCTAGATGTTGGAATGTTGTGGAGTACTGATGTTTTTAACAGCTGTTCTGACGGCACCCATTCATGCTTAGGATCCATTGCTGAGCAGGAGATGTAATGCATTTCTCCAAATCTGATGAAGAAACAAAATCATCTTCATGTTGGATATAGGCTGAGGGTTATTTTGGGGGTGAACTATTACTTTAAGAAAATGTTGCGCTTAAATAAATCAATGGTACAGCTGCAAACATGTTTTAATGTACATTCACATGAGATCCATAAAGCCTGAACCTCTTCTAGCCTTATTTGCATGTCAAAAGGTCTCTCACATTTTTTTATTATTTCATTTTGAAGTGGAAAATTGTACGTGTTGTTCAAAGGATTACATGAAAAGGTCAGACTGCATTTTCCATATGACCTAGAATTGTGATTAAAATTATTCTAGCCTTGGACCCCCCCGTGCCCTCAGTGTTATTACATAAATAACGGCTATGTTATTTACATGACCTGAGGACCTCTACGGTGCCCTGGGAGTCATAAACCAATGGCTGTTTGACTGCTAAGCTGCTTAAAGGGAAGTTGGAATGGTTTACTTTATGTAGCTGATGGGGTCTGAGCCAGAGCTGGTGCCATGGAGAATCAGATCTGTACGGTGGAGCTGTAACTGCGTATGGAGGATATACTGTAGCGCTTTTGTTTCAGTGCTGTACATGGATAACATACATCATCTTTGCACTGTCAAACTGGTTTAGTTTACAGTACTTCTATAGTAAGGAGTGATGCCAAACAGATAAGTGACCCTGTAAGTCATCAGTCACACAGGTATATTTGTAGCAATGGACAACGACACATTATATGTTAAGTAAAGATCAGTGTGCATGAGGATATTTTGTAAATTTCCTAAAATAAATATATAAAAACTTAATTTTTAATAGGTAATATGCATTGCCAAGAACCTAATTTGGACAACTTTAAAGGCAATTTTCCCAATATTTATTTATTTATTTATTTTGCATCCTCAGTTTCCAGATTTTCAAATAGTTGTATCTCAGCCAGATGTTGTCCTATCATAACAAACCATACATCAATGTTTGCGGTTTTCAGGTGATGCATAAATAAATTAAATTAATAAAAAATGACCCTTATGACTGGTTGTGGTTCAGGGTGACATATATCATAAAACCACAGGGCAAAATGCCGAATATAGTTACTGGACTTAACTGAACAAATTTGCACAATCACATTCTAAAGATAATGCTATAATAATGACATATTGACAAATTTGAAAATTATTATGGATTGTTCTGGACAACGTTGAATATGAAATGTCTGACTGCTGAATGCGGCGACTAACCAACAAGAATAGAAATGAAAAAATACTCCATTCCTGGAGAAGATAATGCTGATGAACCACTTTATTCACTGAGTTCATTTAGTGAAGGACACATCAGACAAATTCATTAAGCCACAAAAACCACATTCGATGACACTATGCCGTGAGTTCAGTGTGACCTACATTTGACGGTATGGTACTTTTTTATTTGCCTGATTAATATTTAGCTATGAATCACTTGTAAGTCACTTTGGATAAAAATGTCAGGTAAATGAATATATGTGCACCTTCTTCTCCAGTGCCATTTATGGTCTCATACTATCTGTTTACATCCTTCGTTTCTATGGCTTTGTTGTGCTTTGTGGGTTCCCAATGAGCTCAGCACAGAGATTAAATTGAGATCTTTATGGAAAGCACATTCTTGTATAAGTGTCTCCTGGGGGGCAGGGGTCATGGCAATGAGAATCCTTCATCAAACCTTCGAAAGCTGTAATCTTCTTCTCTTTAAATGTGTTTCTTTAACCACAACAGATGCAATAGCGACATCAAGGTCAATTTCCTCAGCGGTAGAAGTGGCAATAATATAATTGATCTCTTTTTGGTTCATGCATTTTTCTCAAATCCACCGTTTCTGCTCATCAACTCTGCTCAAGTGGGTGCTGATTGGTTCAGACAAGAACTGCTCAGACAAACGCAATTTGTGCCAGCCTCTCATCATGCTGTAGTGTGCCCCTGATGTGAACTTAATTTCTTTAAAACGCTCAATGTCTCGCATCATTCTGATTTGCCTCTCAATCATCTTGTGGAGTACCACCTATTGTCTTATTGAGCAGAATTTGGAAAAAAAACAAGCTTGAGGCGAGTTAATGCATCTGCAGTGCGTAATGATTTTGGTAGAGAACTTGCACTTGCAATTTATACACTTTGCGACATATAAAGGTTCTTTTTTAGTAGAACGTTGGAAGAAGGTTCTTTAAACTAGTTCTTTTCTCTGAGGGGAAAAATGGGTTCCCCTCCAAGGAACCCAAAATGGTTCTTTAATTGTTAAAGTTAAAAGTTTACTCAAGTCATTGTTTACTCAACCTCATGACTTGCTTTCTTCTGTGGAACACAAAAAGCGATTTTGTTAGTATGAAGCACGTAGTAAGCATTTGGTGCGTCTCATTCAGTGACAAGACTCATGAAGGCATGAATCATTGATGTCACATGTGTGGACGTGCCGTATTAAATATACATGCAAACAGAGAAAGGTTTGAGAGCTGTGGTGAAGAAAATGATCACCACTGAATTCATTTCAGTTGAAACGTTTTCAAAAGAACTGGAATGTAGCACATAAGAATGGACTATTAATTTATTGTGTTAATCAGACTTCATCTTTTGAGTTGAAAAAATTTCAGTATTTCTAAATATTTAGTTCTAAATAGTTAATTTAGTTATTTTATTAGCATATTTTCAGCTTTATTTCACTTACTATAATACACTCTTGAAAAAAATTGCTTCATGATGCCATATAGAAGAGCTTTTTAATTCTAAATGGTTCCAGAAAGAACCTTTAAAAATCTGAAGAGCCTCATTGTTTCACAAAAACTTCTTTGTGGCTAAAGAAGGTTCTTCAGTTTATAAAAAGGTAAGAAAGAGATGGTTCTTTTAAGAACCTTTGACCTATGGCATCGCTGTGAGGAAGCAGACAGTATACTAATACTGCTAGTTGACATGGAGTTGCAAAGTTTTACCAGGTCTCAATATTTTGATAGATTCACAACATACTGACTATCAGAAACTTATTCTACCAACCCTAAACAGTCTACTCTGAGTAAGTAGACATGTAGTTGCAAATGAATGAGTATCGCATGTGTCTTATCATAAAGTCTTACAGCTGTTTGTTTGATTGCAGGTATCTTGGCATCACCCGTCCTTTGACCTACCCTGCTCGACAAAACGGCCAGCTGATGGCGAAGATGATCTTTGGTGTGTGGCTTGTGTCTGCCTCCATCACCCTGCCGCCGTTCTGTGGCTGGGCGAAGAACGTGAACACGGCCGGCGTTTGTCTAATAAGCCAGGACTTCGGCTACACCATCTACTCCACCGCCGTGGCCTTCTACATCCCCATGATCGTCATGCTCTTCATGTACTACAAGATCTTCAAGGCCGCCAGAAAAAGTGGCGCCAAGCATCGCTTCACCGACTTCTCCCGTCGGGATCGTCTGGAGACCGTCGCCAGCGATGCTCTCCGGATGCAAGGCCTAAAACCCCAACATACGCCAGGCGTAGCGGAGGAGTGCGCTGCTCTTTCTCGCCTGCTCAGCCGCGAGCGACAGAATATCTCCATCTTTAAGCGAGAGCAGAAAGCAGCTACAACACTGGGTGTGATAGTCGGGGTTTTTGGCATTTGTTGGCTGCCGTTTTTTATTCTATCAACTGCAAGACCATTCATATGCGGGGTCAAGTGTAGTTGCATACCGATTTGGCTGGAGAGGACGCTGCTGTGGTTTGGATATGCCAACTCGCTAATGAACCCCTTCATTTACGCTTTCTTCAACCGGGACCTGCGTTCCACATACAGAGACCTGCTCCGCTGCAGGTACCGGAACATAAACCGCCGACTGTCGGCTGTAGGTGTGCATGAAGCGCTGAAGGTTTAAAAGCACACCGTTCAGACAGGACTGAATCACTGTCAGTGGAGGAAGACATGCATTTCTTGGGTATGTGTAGTGACAAAAGACAGAACCACTGCCTCATACTTGTTCAGAACACTCATATTTCAGTTCCATTAAAATATTTGTCATTATTTTATTTGTGTTACATCTGATTTCAGTGGGCATTAAGACCTTCTACAACATTTTGCAAAAAAATTGGCTGATTTATTTCCTTTAATGTTATGTATATACACTATTGTTAAAAAGTGTGGGGTCTGTAAATTCTTTTGGAAGAAATTCCCATTCAGCAACGGCACATTTAATTGATATTTGTTTCAAATCTAAAATCTTTACTATAAAACAAAGGTGTCCTTTTGAATTTTTTATTCATCAAACAATGCTGAAAAAATAAATGCCATAGTTTTCCCAAAAATATATATAAAAAACTGTTTTCAACATTGATCATAAAAGTTGCGACACTGAATCAACACTAAAATAATGACTGCAGAAAATTCAGCTTTGCAATCACTGAAAAAAGAGAAAATGTAAAAAACATCAAAATATAGAGCAGTTATTTCATGTTTTTTTCTGTATTTTTCACCAAATTAATACAGCCTTGATGAGCACAGGAGAAAAAGAAAAAAGAAAAATCACTAACCCCAAACTGTTGAACAGTTGTGTATATATTTGAATCTACATCAAGCGTGTATTTATGGTCTTAGGGCATAACTAATGAAAACATTGCTCATGTTTTTAAGGGGAATCAATTATCTACTTTATTTTGAAATATTCTGAAGTAAATTCTGGTTGGGATACTTTAAATAGTAAAATGTGGACATCATCAACCCTATGTTCATTTAACGCCTGTGCAGCTTGCACTAAAATAGTGAAATCCTATAATATCATTCTGCGTATTAACAACAGTACATGCGTGCCATTTCCGTCTATATATGCACAGCAATTAGCTCATTTCTGCTGTCATAAAGTGATAGGGTGTGATTATAGGGATGCTCCAGCCCTGGCTGTTATCGTCTCAAAGCTGTTCATTTTCTCATCACAACAATAGTTTCCATTCAAGTGTATATCTTCACACTTGTTTGTCTGCATTAAGCAGAGCTCCTGTTGATTTCCCTCTACTTGTGAGTGTTCTGAGAAAGTATGCAGCCACTTTAAAGCAGATGTTCTGTACATATCTGGCAACCGAGTCTCCAGAGGAGGGAAAATAAGGGCTTGTGGACAGTTGTCACTATGAGGCTTGACTGATATTGGAAATCCATCGGAACGTGTGTGTGCATGAGCATGAATCCCTGCCTTGAGACAACAAGAGACAGGACACTCACCTTGCTTTTCCGATGACTCAGTCCATCTATTTTAAGACCTTTAAGAACATGGAAGAGCGAGCTGTCTTTGATGGAACATCTGACTCCACGAGCCATTGTGCATATGGCGTGATCTGGCATTGTCAATTTTTGTACCCTTTTTTGACCTGGTGTGGCAATTGAAAAAGACTTTCAATGCCTTTAAGTGTCTCTTCAACCATGAATGATGAAACTCATGGTAAGAAAGGGGACTGAATTCTTGTGAAATCTTGTGTTAATGACTCTTAACAGATAAATTATTGACTCAAAGTGGTTGTTTACACACAGGAGGAGAAGTGTTCTTGATGTACAGTTCTATATGTATGTTGCCAAATCTTTGTGAGAAGTGTTTCTTGTCACAGATTTTAACCCTGCACCAGAAACCTGTGCAATTTTGTGTATTCCCTTTTCCCACGAGGACTACACTAAGTGTTTTGCCAAGATTGTTGTTGTCAAAGCAAAAAAGGAAATTGCAGAGAGTTAAGAAAAGAAATAAATTAGAGGCAAAGAAAAAGTACTGATTTGACAATTTTGGCATTTTGTGAAGTAATTCTAATTCTGATCATTCAACATATATGTGGGTTGTACATGATCTTTTGCACTAATTTGTGGTACGTGACAAGAATGGCTGGATATCTAGCAAACTTTGCACACATAAAGATGCATTTGTGCATGGTTGCCAGAAACCAAAGGCTGTAATGTCATTTTAAAATATGATCTAAATTAATTACATATTGGAAACACTTTAAAGTACCCGTATTATGGGTTATGAAAGATTCATCTTTTGGTTTTGGGAGTCCCCAACAACAGGTTGATATGAACTTAAGGTCAAAAAACACTTTCATTTTCATGACCTTATTTGTTCAACGATTCATTTTTTCCAAACCGCTCTGGTGATTGGTTGATTTCATTTAAGGCAGTGTTTGTGAGTTTTTAACTCTACAAAAGCGGCTTCTAGTGGCAAAGAATAAATCTGCATTTTCATTCAGACCAACAGGGCAATATGCAAATATTTCATGTTGACATCAACATAAAACGGCTTGAGATTAAAAAACAAACAAAAAAACGACTCATTTCAATGATTCAGAGTCGACTCTTTTGAAAGACAATAACTTTATACACGGTCCACTTTTAGATTGAAAACTTTGCGAGAGCTGTGTTACATGAAAAATCATTTTCAAAAATCCATAATAGGGGCATGTACTTTGAAAAATTATCCAAAAAAGGAACATTTACTGAAAATTGACTCACCCTCAGGCCAATCAATTTTTTGTTTCTTCATCAGAACAGATTTGGCTATGTTTCCATCACTTTCTCAACAAATAACCTCATCTTGGATGGCCTGAGGGAAAATCAATTTTCAGCAAATTTTCATTTTTGGGCAAATTATTCCTTTAAGGGTGCTTTCACACTACAGCTCTTGATGCAGACCCAAATTTACTTGACTTCAGAGTTCAGTTTGCAAATTGAAGAAACCAACAATTGGCTACCTTTCAGTTCATTAGCTGAAATTTGAATAGCCACAGCTCACAGGAAGTTAAATGATGGGAAGGAAAATGTACTGAATTGAAATTCCACAGAATGCATTCCAGGAAACAAAGTGCTTTTCCATGTTCACGTACTACAGAATAATGCATATCTAATTGCCGCATGTTTCTGAATAAATTAGAGTCGGAAAACTGCTTGCATTTGAAATATCTCTTGCTAAACATGTGTGGCAGATTTAAGCACTATGTGCCTTAAAACTTTACTGGGCATCAATCTTCGGAGTCATTATCTAGCTACTAGTTACCTTTTTTACTCCCTGTCATTTATACTCGCACTAATGGTGTAAACACACTGTAATTAGGAACAAAAACTACAATGGAAAAAGAGACGCGTGGGCTCGTATTCAGGGAAAAACATAAAAGAACCAAATGTGAAAAAATCAAATCAAATAATAGACAGAGGAGCATAGTATTCATGCTGCAGATCATAAAATACAGCATAGAGTGAAAGTGTTATACTGTATTCTATACAGCGCCAAGGATGTACACTTCAACTGCTCTGAGCAGAAGATGGAGGAGGACAGAACATGATTGATGTACAGCAGCCTAAGACTTGTTATTATCAGGTAAAGTGCTGGTACTTAGGGTTATATTAGCCATGTGCAGTCGCCTGGAAATAAATGGTTTTGAACCTGATGACGGGTGTTTAGATTCAGTGTTCAGGCTGCAACAACACTATTGTGTGTATAGTGACAGAAGCTGTTGATGTGTGCTATAACTTGGTGGTGAATGGATAGATCTTTCTTGTGTCTGCCAAAAGTTGTGGCTCCCATTTATTTCAAGAAATCTGTGAAATGTATTAGTGCTGGTGCCTCACTGATATCAACTAAAAAAAACCTATTATGGTAATACAATGGATTTCCTGTGCATTTCCATATTATTTGTAATAAAACCGAAAACCGAATTTTGCAAAACACACTCTCAGAAAGGTACAAAAACTGTCACTGGGACGGTACCTTTTCAAAAGGCACATGTTTATACCTAAAGTCCATTTTGGTACCTTAAACATACATATGTACATATATTTTATACCTCTATTTCTGAGAGTGTATTACTGTCTTTACTGTATATTTTTGAACAAATAAATAGTTGAGCAAAAGACATTTTTAAAAGGTGTAATATAATATAAATAAAGGTATAATAATATTATCAGCATAAACACAATTCACTTTACCATTAATATCGTTATTGCACCATCTGAAATTTCTAAATCATGAATTATTCTAGCTGTTAAAGTGGTCGTTTTTGTTCAGTTTAAGAGATGATATTTTTCGATCCATTTGGGTGAAAGAGCTTTAGCCCACATGTTTATCATGAAGTAATGTATGTCCCTCAGGACTGACAGTGCATTAGTGAGTTTATTAAAAGTACCCTATGGAGTAGGGATGTAATGATATATGTATATAGCCTCCACTAATATTGGCACCCTTGGTAAATCTGAGCAAAGGTAGCTGTGAAAATAAATCTGCATTGTTTATGCTTTATCCTAAATGTCTCCAAAGGCATCTTCAGGCATTACAGGAGAAAACTCAGAGCTGTTATCTTGGGAAAAGGACATAGCAATAATTGGGTGGCAATAATTGTGGCCGACATGTATTGGAGAAAAACATTTATTCCATTATGAGTTTTTTTCCCCATTTTCAATTGTTTTTCAATTCAGTGATAGGTTAGAATTTTGTCATTTTTTTGAATGACAGATCAAAAGGATAAACAATACAGATTTATTTTCACAGCCACCTTTGCTCAGATTTACACACACACACATATATGTATATATTTGTATATATTTGTATATATTCACACACACACACACACACAGTATATATACACACACACACAGAGTATAGCTGCAAAAAAAAAAGATTTTATTATGCTATCATGTTTTTTTTTGTATTTTATTGTTTTTAGCTGAATTTAAAAAACAAAACAATATATATATATATATATATATATATATATATATATAAACAAAATGCAATTTAAGAAAATTAATACATGAAAAGGTGTCCTTTTAGTATTGCACAGACAAAATTATATTTTTTTCTACTATACAAAGTCAGTGTTTGATCCAAAACAGCCAGGTTAAAACTTTTTAAAATCTGAAGCAAAACAGAATGGTCTTACTTTTGTTTTGTGAAACTAAATCTACAAAAAACACATCTGCACAAAACAAAAACAGCAGACAGGGATGAATGAAAATGCAAATGCACTCTTTGACAGCAGGTGGCGCTTATGAAACATCCGCAGACTTTTCTATGGTTATTGTTTATAAAAAAAGAATGGCATTTTCTTCTAATCTTGCCTCTGCATAACGCATATTAAAGCATGCATTATGCAGAGGCACAATAAAAAGAAAATACCATTAAACTTCAGGACAGTCAGTTTCCCTCAGAGATACATTCATATCCACCCCCGAATGTATCACGATTTATATTGATTTTAAACCAGCTCTGGGTACATCTTAGATCTCTATCCTTGCTGAACCCTACATGTGTTTATAAATAAAAAAATTAAATAAAAAAGTGACATGTGTTTGGGGTATTCAGGAATACAAATGAAAAAAATCCTCCACATGAAATATATTCTCTTAGTCTTGAGTGAAAACAAAGAATATGTTCTCTTAATCACTCGCCTGTGTTTGACATGACACTTAATCGTGGCTGTCTGGTAATTGTGTTCAGATCTGGAAGAGCTGCGTTTGAAGACAGCTTAAGCATGTCACGCACATCTCAGCACTCAAACACAATATGGAAAGCCAGCCAGATGCTGCCAAACCTGAGATCTGAAGGCAGAAAGTGTTGCGGCAATCCATAAATGTGGTGCTAAAAGTTTCTCAAACTGATGTGACAGGATGAGGCAACGTCTGTGAAAACAGGTGTCGGCTTTTGTAAGCGTTCAGCATCATCAGTCCTTTTCTGAAGCATCCTGTGAACTATGTCACATATTCAGGAAGAAAGATACAGCATACATTTTCCTTGTGTGCTAGGAGCTTTGGGTTTTTTCCCCCAGCAAGTTTTACATCTGTTACTGTATAACTGCTTGCAATAAATCTATCTTGTTTGTAATTAGTGTTTCATCAAACAAACCAAACCATAACCCTGTAGACTGACTGGGGGAATTACAATTGCTGCATGAAGTACTTCCTGTTAGCTTAAGTTAACAGGATGTGGGATTTTCAATTTTTTATAAGGATTATTTGGCTTTATACAGTCGTGTTGTGTTATAGTATGTGTCACACTTGATCACCTGAAATCTGCTCTCTCTACCTTGAAGATATATTTCTATGTGGAATTATAAAACTGTAAACAAAGCCGTGAGCATTCTTTCTGTTGCGTGTCACCAGCATGGTAAACATGACGGCATGCATTTTTATTGCTTCTCAGTCGTAACACACACTGTGTACACACTCATTCACTCACACCCTCAGGTCCGAGCTGTGAACTAGATCGCCATCATAAAACTGTCAAGAAACAAACATCTCAGTTGTTCCGGCTGGCATAAACTATATATATATATATATATAAAAAGTGGATCCCGCCGGCTGAATGACCTCCTGGAAGAGAATTCAAAATAAACATCACATTCGGTTAATAATTCATGAGTCGAGAGGTTTAAGTCTAATAACAAAGCTGGGAGGAATAGAGAGCTTTTGGGAGCCTGGAAAAAAAAAATCTCAGGCTCTTAGAGACGCAGAATGAGGACTGTGACCCAAAAAGGCCCTTTATTCTTCTCCCAGCTTGCAGGGAAATATTTTATTCAGAGGTTGTGTGGCAGATGTGCTTCGATACAGCAGTTCTGATGGGCACTTAGACAAGGAGCTGCTGCTGATGTATACTTGGAGAAAAGCAATCAGAAAGACAATGCGTGTTTGTGTTGAGCTTGGCACACTTCAGCTGCTCTGTTATTAGAGATTGGGTGTTATTAGAGTTACTGTTACACCTCATACTTATGCTGATGCATTTGAACCAACACCTAACCTCAGGTATTTAACTTTTGGATTGCGGTACAGAGATGAATGATGGCTCAAATGGTGGGATTTGTGAGGAGGTCTGCTATTGCTTTTTTAAGTGATTTGAGTTTTGGCTAGGGGATGGTAAAGAAAAGTCATCTGAAGGAAGAACCTGAGAAGCGATAAGAATACCAAAGAGACTTGGAGGTGAGCATTTTTTGACCACAGACCAACCGACTAGGAACCATTCAGAAAAATATGGCTCCCAAAAAGAGCATCCATACAAAAAGATCTTCAAAAAGAAGTCATGCAATGCTCTCAAACTCTATTTTAATAGTAGACTGACAGTGTTTCAATGCTTTTGTTCTTGATCAGGTAGTCTTTAAATACAGAGTGGGTGTGGGTGTGGACAACAAATAAGACAGCAATTAACCAATAAAGACATGCAGGACTAAAATAAAAAATTCTATTTCAATTTTAATTTAATTTAAAATATAAATCTAAATGAGGTCATCTGTGTGCTAAAAGTTTGTAGCGTACATACAAATATAAAAGCCTTTCTGGGCCCATTTGGTTTGCCAAAACAGGAAAAACATGGACAGCCGAACATCTTTTTTGTGACTGATAAATTGATATTGAACAAGAAAAAAACAAAACACTGCTTTAATAAAGAGAGGCACTAATCTATATATTACACATTTTTAGATTTGAAAACTGTTGTGATATTGTTTTGTATAATGTTTCTGTGTATGTTATCCTGGCGGTCCTCTGTGGCGCTGTCCGACCGCCATCAGCGGGAACCCTCGGCGGAATATTAGTTCCCACCCGGACCGTTTTCACATGAACTCCTCGCGGAAGTCATAAAACTTCGCCCACCCATAGATCCAGCGGCTGTTACTCAGCTGACAACAGAGGTGAAACGTCAGGGAGCATACATACCATCAGCAACTGGAAAAGTTAACACGCTTGTCTGAGGAGATGGGTCAGTCTCTGCAAGCACTGAACATCTCCATGCAGGCTCTTAGCACCGCCATTTCGGCTCTTACACAGCCATCTGCTCCGGTTGTGCCACCACCCACACCTCAACCTACCAGCCACACTGCAAGGCATTCCTCGTGCAGTGCAGTTTGTATATCTCCAGGCAATCCAGTAGCTTCTCGACGATGAGAGCAAGGTTTCCCTCATCTGTTCACTGCTTGTAGGACGGGCCTTGGACTGGGCCACGGCCCTCTAGGAAGGACAGGGGATGTCGCTCCTGAGCTACACCGAGGTCCTGCAGCAGTTTCGTGAGGTGTTTGATCATGCCACTGGTGGTCTCGATCCCCACGACAAAATACTCACACTCAAACAAGGAAGCAGTACGGTGGCTGAGTTCACCCTGAAATTTTGTACCCTGGCAGCACAGACTGGATGGCCGGCTGAGCCTCTCAAAGCCCTCTACTGCAAAGCCCTGAACTCGCCTGTCGCAATGAGGGAAGGTCTTTTGAACAAGTTCATGGAGCTCGCCATACAGCTGGACAACCTGATACACTCTCGACGCGGGCATTCACCTCTTCCGGCTCGACCATCCGCCCCGTCCTTCAGCCACAGCAACCCTGAACCCATGCAGATAGGGAGAACTCACCTCACCGATCGGGAGCGCAACAAGAGGCTACGTGAGAACCTCTACTGTGGTCAACCCGGGCCAACTGTCCGGTCCGGCCCACACTTCCTATGACTGCACCGGTGAGCAACGATTTTCAAGAACATTCTATGACCATACCAGCCACCATAGTAGTTAAGGGACGCAGGATCACTACCACAGCCTTTATTGACTCTGGAACTTTGTGGATGAGGCCTGCTAAACGTGTGTGTCTTCTTCTGCTTCCATGTGGATCCTGTGTGGCTGTCGTAGCCCTAGACGTTCGACCACTGGGCGCTGGAGAAGTCTCCTCCATCACCCAGGATCTATTGTTCTCATCGGCCCCATGCACGCTGAAAACATCAGACTCTTCACCATCCACTCACCAGACCACCCCGTCATCCTATGCCTCCCTTGGTTAGAGCTTCACAACTCTACCATCACCTGGGCTAGATGGTCAGCACGCTGTCATGCTCATTGCCTGCATCCAGTGCAGGTCCCAACACTCCCTTCTACCATAGACAGCCACGAGGAGGAGGACTTCAGCATCCTTCCACCGTCTACCATGACCTAAAGGATGTCTTCAGTAAAGTAAAAGCTACTCACCTGCCACCTCACCGTCCCACAGACTGTGCTATTGACCTCCTGCCCGGATCCACACCACCCAAGGGCCGTGTATTTCCTCTGTCCCAGCCAGAGTCAGAAAGCATGAGAAATTACATTAAGGAGGTACTCGAGAAGGGGTTCATACGAGAATCCACTTCTCACGCCTCGGCCGGCTTCTCCTTCAACAAGAAAAAAGATGGAGGTCTCCGACCGTGCATTGACTACCGAGGGCTGAACGACATCACCATCAAGTACCACTATCCTCTGCCCTTGGTCCCAGCACCCCTGGAACAGCTCCGCAGGGCTCAGTTCTTCACCAAGATCGACCTTCGAAGTGCTTACAACCTCATTAGAATCCGACAGGGAGACGAATGGAAAACCGCCTTCTCCCGACGTCTGGGCACTATGAGTATCAGGTGATGCCATTCGGTCTTTCCAACAGTCCCTCAGTGTTTCAGGCGCTCATCAATGACGTCTTCCGAGAGGAGCTCAATCGCACTGTAATTGTGTACATTGATGACATACTTATTTACTCTGAGACTCTCCCTGAACACATCCCTCCTCCTCGTATTCTGGCACCGATACGGTGGGACATTATGGCAGAAATCACAGAGGCTCAAATTCAAACTTCTGTATTTTGTCTTACATTCATTGTCTTACATGAGTAAATGTCGACATGCACTTCAGAATTCTTTAGTCTAAAACAATTCATGTTTTTAAAATGCAACCAATTTAGTCTAAAAACAAATAATGCCAATCCATTTATTAATGCCAGCTCGATTTATCACCCATCATGTTTACATGCTAATAAGGCTACGACTGGCCTTGTCCTTACCTGTTTGCTGAAAAACTGAAACACAACATGCATTTAATACTTGAAATGTTAAGTATTTGATTATGCATTGTATACTTGGTCAAACAGGTTAGGACTGTAGTGCATGCAAACATACTTATTGATTACCAACCAGCATGTTTCAAAGAATACCTGGAAATGGTTCGATTTTACTTTAGTAAAGCTAGTGTAAAAGAAAAAAAATGATTTGGATAGATTTTATTCATCAATACATTTCTTGGTGGGTCTTTCTTGAGAACATTAATACATTTTTAAAAACTGAATGAGAACCTGCCTGGTGATTATTTAATCAAAACTTAAATGTAATGACAACAATACCGAGCTTCGGTACAATAAAGGAAGCCTTATGACATCAAATAAATAAATAAATAAATAAATTCATTTTCTTGATTTTAAAAGCACACAATACCGTTTACTCTTCATTTGTAGTGCTGAAATAACCTACATAAAATGCTGCATGAGATTACTGAACTTTAAAAAGAGCTTAAGCTCCTGAAGCATGCTTTTGCATGATGCAGAGCTTTAGGTTAAAGCATTCCAGCCTTTAAAGTATGCACTCAAATATACAGGGCAACGGGCAAGAGATAAAATGTGTAAAAACAGTTTTCTTTGACCCATTTAAGTAGTGTCACCTTTAAATGACAGGGCAGTCTTGAGTGTATGATGGGTGCTTATAATAAAAAATGGAGAGAAGCAGAGGACACACACATGCACACTGCCCGGAGGAGAGCTGAAGAGGGTCACAGCAGGACAGGAATTCAGTGTATATACTGGTGTTTAAAGATGAAAGTGGAAAAGTGCATAAAAGGGTGACTTCTATTTTTACCATATCTAAACTCAGCTTGTTTAGAGTCAGCATGCACTTTTACACACATATATTATGCATTTTGCAGACTTTAAAAGCACAAGATGCAAATTATTCCTTTTTCGTTGAAATAACCTACATAAATATTAGAAATAATCACGTACTGATCTGTACTGTGTACTAATGTTACTGAAACAGCATGTAATGAGCTGTAATGTCACAATAAAAGTAAATAATTTAATAGTTATTAGAATTAAAGATAACATTAAATACATATAAAATAAAAAATGAACATGCTCTTTAACTTGTTATGTAAAATCTATAAGAATTGTAAATGACAGAAAAAATACATTGGTTAATTTTAATATGCAATGCATTCGATTAATTCATTGACATATTTAATTACATTAAAAATATTAATCTATTGACAGCCCTGGTGATGAAATGAACTTAACATAATATAAGCGGATATAAGCAATGCAGATTAAATATGAAACATGTCTAAATACAGGAGGCTGGATGCCAGTTATAAAGCTACAGTACAACACACACACAAAAAAGACAAGATTTCAGTTTTTCATCTTCAAAATTTAACTATTCGTTGTTTACTTGCTGTTTCTTTTGTTTGTTAAATCTGTTTGCACACCATTTTTTTCAGAGCAGTCCTTACTGTAGGATAAATTTTATTTTAGAAATCAAGGCATGCAGCACTGGTCACTTGCTATTAGAGATCACTCACGGCCCATTGATGGTCATGTGACCTGCGGGCTGTGTCTGCCCACACGAGTCTCCCAGCAGAAACAACCACGCGCTTGTTTACTGAAAAGGAATGCTATACACATCACACTTTCATATCTGGGTCGATGGCGCTGTGATTTGAGGCCAGGGTCATTTATAGTGCAGTTATGAAAGAGTTTGCAGAAAACCATGTTATAATTAAGGCACATCTGGTACATTTTCTTTTGGGAGGCAGTCAGAATAGTATTACTGATGCTAAATTAATAATATCTGTCAACCACCTGCAAAAGTGCAGTAACATGCGTACAATAGAAGCCTATGGTCTGATTGTTCAGCTCTGGAATAAATGTTAACATTATAAAATGATCCCACTATTTCTAAGGCACATGATTAACACTTAGTCACTGCACTTGTTAAAGCGAGAAACAGTTGCCTACCTTGTCTGCCCAAAGTTACAAACTTAAAGATCAGTAAACTATACACAATAGAATTCTGCAAAACAAACAAACAAACAAAAACATAACTAAAGTTCCTTCATGGTTAAATTGTAGAACCGTTAGACCTAACTTTAACCCACAAATTCTCACTACTGTAAAATAATTGACATTGAAATTTTTGGTTTGATATCTGTCTTCTTCTGTCACTTTTTACTACATTACAGTAAAAAACCCCTGCAAAATATTGTTTATAATTTCATATTACAAATATTTACTTTAAAATTAAATTAAAAATACATTAGAAGCACATCAAATACGACCAGAAATACGATATATTTATCTTTTTCTTGTTACCACAATGAGACCCTGTAATATAAAAAATAGAATTATTATTAATGACAAAATATGATTAATGAGGTGGTAAAAAGAGAAAGACAGTATCATGCAATAAAGAAACTTTTGGGCTGGTTTTAAAATAACGTAAATACTTAAATACTAAATAAATACTTAGTCACTTTGTCAGATTCACACAATTATTTGTGAAGAAATTGTTAATTAATTTACATTAAATTAGCAGATGCTTTTATCCAAAGTAACTTACAAAATGAGGACAGTTCATACCACCTCAAAAGTGTGAGTTACAGTGTGTAAATAATAGGCTACTTTTTAGTGATAAAAACAGTACAAAATAATTCATTTACAGCACAAACTGTGGTTAAACCGTCCGGTACACTATAGACCTAAACAACTGACAGGTTATCAACAACATCTGGCCTAGAGAGATTTTCATAACACTACATTATGATACATTACAGCATCAGACATTCGATTCCAATCTTGTCTAATGAACATAAAATTGATGCAAACATACGTGCCACCTGACATGTATACAGCGATTCTAATATCTCATGTACAGTTTGATGACAACGTGTCAGGAAACTGATGTATATACATGAATATATAATGTAAATGACCATATACATATTCATTGGCAAAAGATTTATGATCATTCTGTTTGTATAGACATATTTAAAACGTTGACTGCAGTCGATAAACTTAAATAAATCTTCCCACGTTATGTTTTACCAGCCATTTTCTAATTGCAAGCATCCTACTCAGTCATAGGCAGGTTCGTTTCTATAAATATAACTGCTGATTAGTATGGAATAATCCCATTTTCTCACTGCGACCCAAAATGTCAAGGTCCTCCCACCAGCACATGTTTTGGCAAAAAAACACTGGAGACTGATATTGATGGCGCTGGTGAGTCACAAGCTAAGTGCTACTAAATTCCAGCAATTTGGAGTCGTTCACAACCACTGACGTGATTCAGGTCACGTTTGTGCAAAATCAATTCATATGCACTTGATGATATTTAAAGGAGCAGTATTTTTGTACAAATTTGTGGTATGCATGTCAAATGCACAACAAACCTTAAAAAGTATGTGGTATCAAGCCTGACATATACACACAGATATTTATACTGCATTCATAAATATGTATTTTAAGAAATTCAAACTTGAATTCAACAATGGAGCATTAAAATAATCAAGTCTCAGTAATTTCTATTTACATTACATTGCATTTACATTTAGTCATTTAGCAGATGCTTTCATCAGAAGCCACTTGCAAATAAGAACAATGGACGCAATCAAAATCAACAAAAGAACAATGTCATGAAAGTGCTATAACAAGTCTCAATTAGCCTCAAGTAGTACAGAGAGAAAGTTTTTTTTAATTATAAAAATAAATAAAAATAAAACAGAACAGAAAAAAGAATAGAGCAAGCCAGTGTTTAGTAGAAAACAGATACAAAAAGATTACAAAAGTTGGCTTTAATATTTTTATAAACAAGCAGCAAATGAATAGAGTGCAAGTCTAAAAGTGACACGTTTTTTAAAGAATAGAATTATAATAGAGAGTGCTAGAGTTAGATTATCAAATTAAGATGGAAGAGATATGTATTTAGCCAATTCTTGAAGATGGCTAAGGACTAAAGGACTTCAAGATTTCTGTCTGTTTTTAAATAAGTTATAATTGATGTGCCTAAATGAATGGTGAAATTCTGATGTAAGATGGGTTTGATGGAACCACGAGCAGTTCTGTCTTGGCAAGGTTGAGTTGAACGTAACTTTATAAAACTGAACGTAACTTTCCAAAAAAAACTATCAAAATTATGCCACTGCAAAATAAGAATGAAATGAAAAACACAATGAAAAAATTTACTCAGTCGCACGAATTTAGCATGCTCTTCAAATATGCTTCATTCTTTGTTAATAATTTTCAAAGAATCGTTTTCGCGATTCATGGATTCTGAATGCGTTGCCACAGCTTTCGCTTATGCTTCGCTAATTTTCATTTGCTGTTTTGGCACAAACCTCTCATGGGGGCGGGCTTAACAGCGATCTACTCTGATTGGCTAATGAGCTTTTGATGGACAGCTCCCGGGAGAGACACGGAGCGGCATCATCTTCCATCTCAGCTTGTCCCTCAAGAAGATGATGTCGCTCCGTGTCTCTCCTAGGAGCTCATCTTTAGAAACTAAGAGACGACCGTAGTGAAATACTAATAACATTAATACTTAATATAAAAAAAGCACAACGTATTGCACAGCGCAACAAATTTCCAATATGCGCGCCACTGACGTCACCATCTGTGCTTCCAGGTCAGAGAGCAACTGTCCATCAAATGCTCATTAGCCAATCAGAGTAGATCGGTGTTAATCCCGCCCCCACGAGAGGTTTGTGCCAAAACGAAATAAAAATTGGCGAAGCGTAAGCGAAAGCTGTGGCAACGCATTCAGAATCCATGATTCGAGAAAACGATTCTTTGAAAATTATTGACAAAGAATGAAGCATATTTGAAGAGCATGCTAAATTGTGCGACTGAGTTAATTTTTTCATTTTCATTGTGTTTTTCTTCTTTTGCAGTGGCATATTTTTGATCGTTTCTTATAAAGTTACGTTCAGTTTTATAAAATTACGTTCATTCTTATTGGAACAAAAATAATCCCATACAACTGCAGGAGAAATGGCTCGAAGGAGAATAGACGGAATAGGATCAAGCGGACAAGTAATACAATGATTATCAAAGGAAGTTCGGAGTCTTCTGCCTCAGAGAGTGAAGAGAAGGTAAGATGTGATTGACAGATTGTGGTGTGGAAAACTGTGCATGAGTGGTTTTTAATTTTATTAATGAAGAAAATGGCAGAAGAATGTTATGTTGAAGAAAGTTGATGGAGGAGGACAGAGGAGGGAGGGAAATGTTTTAAAGAGAGTTGTTGACTTTGAATTATGGTAGTATGTTCTTTTAGCAGTGGAGACATTTTCAGAGAAGGAAGAGAGGAGTGACTGATACACATTAAGGTTAGTGGGAGTTTTGAATTTGTGCCACAAGCTTTCAGCAGCCCTGAGCTTAAAACGATGTTTACTGAGAACATCAGATATCCAAGGGGCAGAAGTAGTGGCACGAGCTGGCCTGGAAAACAAGGGGCAGGGAGTTATCCTCTACTCGATTTAATTAAATGTAAGTGCAAACTCGTGAAATACACATTGCCGTGAGATTAGGCTGGAAATATGAACTGTTTAGGGGGAAGAAGCAAAGATGAAACCACAGCAGATAGCCGGGAGGGTGAGAGTGAATGTAGGTTACATCAAAAATGAGTTATTTAGGGTTATGTGTTGTATCTGGAACCATGTTGAGGTTAAAGGAGAAGTTCACTTCACACAATTACGTTGAAAAGGTCAAGCTTGACGTACAGTAGGCGGAAGTACCGTGTCAGTGTTTACAAGTTAAACGTGCAAAGAAAGTTAAACGCCGTTTCCAAAAAAAGGGAAGTTAAAAGGTAAAACAACAATGTCGGACGTTTCTAAACTTAGAGGAGGAGATGAGACGGAGTCTCACGACACGGTACATCCGCCTACGTCAAGCTTGACCTTTTCAACGTAATTGCGTATTACGTCACGTTACCAACGTGCATCACAGAACAGAGCAAGGCGAGCGTTTGTGCTTATAAAACTTAAACTTTTTTATTCATTTTGGAAATGACCGATCGTTTCGCTAGATAAGACCCTTGTTCATCGTCTGGTATCGTTTAAAGCCCTTTGAAGCTGCACTGAAACTGTCATTTGGACCTTGAACCGTTTGGGTCCCACTCACTATGCCGTGAATGGAAGTATATTTCCTAATCACATCAGCCTAAAAAATCTCAACAATTTTTCGCCGGTCTTAGTACATGATATAATTACAGAAGAGTACAGAAAAGTTTTAAATAGGAAAAATATTGATTTTTGAACACGATGCTACTGGTCTAATTGGATTCAATGATCTATGCTAAGCTATGCTAAAAGTGCTATCGCTGGACCTGGAGATTGGCTGAATAGATTCCAAAACGGTAAACCTCAACTTCAAGAGTTGGAGAACAAGCCTATTTCCAAAAAAAAAAAAAAAAAAGGAGTGTTCTTTTAAAAGTCAACAAATTCATTTTTTACAAATTAATATTATTTGATGGTTTGCCAGCACAGGTGTTCCTTACAAAACGTTACAGAATAATAATACAGAATGATTTCTGGAGGATCATGTGACACTGAAGACTTGAGTAATGAAGCAGTGCCCTGGTGAACACTGGTATTATACTGTGCTTCAAAGAATAGGTGTTCAGTGTTGGTTGTGATGTCATAACATGGCTTGGCTCATGAATATTAATTAGTTGATATTTTATTGTTTTCTTTTGACAAATACTATATGTAATATGTAATCGACAGTACAGGACATGTACTTATGATTTCCAACTTTGGTCCATTTCCAGTGCAATTCATGTAAATAATGCAAATAAACTACACAAAATCATTTAATCCTTGTCAATAGTGCACAGAGCAGCTATTTTTGACATAAAAGGTCTCATTAAACAGTGATTTGAGGGAGCAGTCATTGCCATAGGCCATTTTCAATAAGTGGTTTCATTTCAAATCCCCCCCAAAATACTGTACGTTAGCACATGTAGGCTAGATCAGCACCAGGAACACATTTGTATTTGGTTTAGTAATTTCACAGAAACAGAGAGCGAGTTCTATCTAAGACAGAGCTGTCTGCATGAGAGAGCACAAAACAACACAAATAACACATTCAGAGGTGAAAGAAATACTCCAGAATCAGAGATGCTTCCTCTGTGTTATTTACACCCCACACAGAGACAAAAGCTATTTGAAATTTATGAAAGCCGCCATTGAAACAAAAAGTATGTTTTGTTTTATCTTTTGGTTTTATGAGCAAAATGGATCCATCTCCTCTCATTCCTCTGTGTGTGTGTGTGTGTGTGTGAAGTATTCCAGATGGTGAGTTTTTTTTACTGGAACAGGACACACATCCATGCGACATCCAAGCATAAATGCACCTACAGGCATAAATGACATCAGCCGCCTGTGACATTAAGATAAGTGTGAGAAATATTTAGCAGCTTATGGTGGAAGAAAAACAACAACTACAAAGTGCTGCACAGCAGAATATATCATTTAAACGTCCACGGGATCAATGTGCTTTTAAAGGCCTTTATCTGTTAGTGTTCCACGTCATCGCTTGCGTTTTCTGCTCGTCAAACAATGGCAATGGAACAAACCAAGAACAGAGCAAATAACAGCATCATGTAAGGGTGTAATTTCACCTCTTTTAAATACCACATAAGAAAAAAGGGTAAATTAACCCAAAGATACAATCCTGTGGGTGAAATGAAACATATGTATGCTAATCTAATGTGATTTTCTAAAAGCTAGCCATGCTTCACTCTTACTTTGCGTTACTTATATTCCCAGAATGCAATGCATGAACTCTCCATCAAAGCTTTAAAAAATGAATGATGCTCTCTCCGGTGTGACTAAGGTGCTGTAGATGGCCTACATAAATCACCAGCATTGACATAACTCACACGTAAATCTTGTATCTCTGTATAATCAAGGGCACAAAGCACAAAACTGTTAACCAAAACGGTTATATTGCCTTGGATCAATTAAATAAATACAGTAGTTTAGTACTTTATAACAAACACAAGGGGGTCCAGAAGTTAGACTGATGATAATGTTATTTTTTATTTATTTTTTTCTAAATAAATACATTTTTATGTCATCTCAAAATAATAAGTCAAATAAAATTAAACATATGATATAACTAATCAAAGCCTGTAAATAAAATTATTAAATGCATATTAGAAATAAAACAATAATTATATAAAACACTTATGTTTAATAAATTATAAAATATATATTTTATTTATACTGTATATAATACATGCATAAAAAGTGAGGATCTTGCATTACTACTGTTTTATCTATACTGTTTTGTTTATCATTTATTTATTATTCAAATCTATAATGAATATTTATCAACTTTTATTTATTTTGAAATATCTAGAAAAAACGTTCATAAAATTATGAAAGAATTGATAAAAATGAGGATCTCTCATCATTTATTATTTTCTTTTTTATTGTTATGTACTTAGTAAATTACATCTGTCTATTAGTGCTGTCAAATGAGTAATCGTGATTAGTATCCAAAAAACCCCAAACATATTCACATATTTGTGTGTACTGGGTATTTTTTATTATGTATTTACATGTATATAAACACACAGTTTTACGACCAATTCGTACGTATTCACACGAGGTGCCAAATTCGTACGACCTCATTCGTATGATTTTGTACGATTTGTCTAAAACCCCGTGACGGGTAGCTTTAGGGCCGGGGTTAGGCGTAGGTCATTCGTACAAATTCATACGAATTGATAACTCGTCAAACACGTACGATTTAGAAGAAAGTCAGTACAAATTCATACAAATTAGCCTCCTCGTAAAATATGTATGAGATCAGGTTTATATAAGCACACATGAATGTATATATTTAAGATAAAATGTTTTTTATATATTACATATATTTATACACAATAATAAAAATATATAAATGCATATACATGTAAATACTTTCAAAATATACACTGAATGTGTGTGCATATTATATACAGTGTACACACACACAGCAAATAAACTGTACACACATATATTATGTAAAAACAAAAACTTTATTTCTATCCCTCTATGATTATTTTACAATGTATAGGCTACATATATAAAATAAAAACAAAAGAATAAACAAAAATACAATCAATAACAATAAAAATAAAACAGTAATGATGAGAGATTCTCACTTTTTCAGATTGAAAAATGCTAAAAATAGCTGTGACAAAGGTGAGAATGACTGCTATTTCAGACACATTAATCAAGACATTTCTACCCTCGATCCGCTCCCAAGGACTGAGATAAAGGAGAAAAGATAATGTACAGTATGGCAGTGGGTAGCGCTGAAGTAGGAGTGTGACAGTGAATGTGATTTGCTGGCGCTGATGGTCTCTGGGAGTAGGACGTTCAGTGTCAGAAGCCTTCAGAGACGCAGTCACTCCGGCCCGAGCTGATGTCAGGGTGCATTGGTTCACATCTCTGAAGGACACAGGTCTGACTACCCTGACGCCGGCCGGCCGGCCTCCTCTTCTCTGTGTAATCAGAAGTGAAGCCGTGGATGGGAGAGGTCCCACACTGGGTAAATGAATGTGTAAACATCTCATGCACTATTTATTTTGTGTATACAGCAGGACAGAGAAGTATGTGGACACTGATGCCACATTTAAAAATACATGACAAATAAACCAAGCAGTATCTGCATACACTAGGAATGTTCAGACATGAACCATTATTAAATGTTTCATTATTTAATAATCTGATACAAAACTAAGGTCACATTTCTCTTTAAAAAAAAAAAAAATATATATATATATATTTTTTTGTGTTGGGGGGGCTTGGCTTGAAAAGTATATCATATAATATAATTAGTGTTGTCAAATGATTAATCGCAATTAATCACATCCAAAATAAAAGTTTAAATAATATATTTTGTTTACATAATATATGTGTGTACTGCGGATATTTATTATGTACTGTATATATAAATATAAACACATGCATGTATATATTTAAGAAAAATATATGTATATATATATATATATATATATATATATATATATATGCAATTTTTTTTTTATATATA
>JAUMHP010000046.1:919538-942409 GCA_032361065.1 Enteromius trimaculatus
AAAGCAATATCATAAACAGCCAATGTTCAATCAATAACTGTATTTGAATAATCGCAATGAACGACACACCTGTTCTAAAACATGGAGCAATTTGTTATACTGTATCATACAGAACCTTATTACAACCATAAGTCCATCCCGCAAAGCAATGTGCCTGCCGACACTTTAACTTTTTTTCTGGGAAGAAGAAAACAAGCTAAAATCATGATCCTGAGAAAGCCTCTCTTCCATTCACCCACCACGTATCCTGGTTTCTTCATTCCGGTCACAGCTCTCAGTGTTCACCCTGCTCCTGGGGCTCTGACATAAATCCAGAGAGCTGATCTCTCACAGGAACCCCGCTGCGCTGCATCAGCCATTTAAGAAATAACAAGAGGTACATTATGAGGAATTCAAATACGGAAAGCAGTTTATGCTAATATTGATCTGCATATTGATTTTTCACATTTGAATAATGAGGCAACTGGAAATGCTGGGGTGTTCAGGGAGGGGGGCATTATTCGTGTTTTTCTTGCCAGTTGTAGAAAATATACTTGATTCGGTTGAAAAGAATAAACGCGGAGAATCACAATAAAGGTCATTCACTTCGACAGGCAGCCAAAAGCACTGAAGCATTGAAGAAAAATCATTTGAAGGCTTGAACAAAAGGAGGAAGACAAAAAAAAAAGGAATAAATTAAACATCAGGTGGAATATGGGTGATGATGTTTTTAATTCTCTCCAATCCAATCGGAAGTGACAATGAGCTCATGATATTGAATTTCTTCTCTCTTGCATGAATCTTTGTTCAAGGTGGAGATGATTACAAAGCATGACAAAGCCGTAATAGATGTGAGTGCATCTTCAAAGCTGATCCTATTGTTGACAGTTGCACAAAAACACGCAAAGATAGCATAACGTAGTGTGAAAGGTACAAAAACTGTCACTGCTGCTTTAATTGCAAGGGCTTTCAGCTTGTTTTTCCCCGACGTACACCTGCACTATGGCTCAGCAGGAGAGAAGAATCGTTACAGACACCGGCATCCTTTTAAAACCGTCACGTGTTGTGCACAAAATCAGCCATGCAAGATTTCGCCAGACATGATGCGACTAGCGCGGGTCACGTCTGCATGTCACTGTTTTTGTAAAGCAGCTTCCTTTGGCCATATTCTGGCTTTTGTGTAAAAGGTCGACCTCGAACGGCTGCTCGCTCCTGTTTTCGGCTCTCTGCTTTTATTGAGCACAGAGGTACAGCTGTAATTACGTCTGGTGCAGAGACAAAGCTGCACAGAATTGACTGGATTCCTGCTGACACCTTAACGTGTGCTTGTGCTCACCGGCGAGAAAGAAACAGCAAGAACGGAAAGAGGCAAAAATGAGTCTGTGGGATCGCTCGTGAATGCCAGAATGTGGTAGTCTAAAAATGCATGCGCTACACAATTTGAAATTACAGAGGGGGTGCGAGAGAATTATTTTACACCTGCTGATTCTTAGAATTTTTTTAAGAAAATGACAGCAAACTGAGAGAAAGAACAGTGCGTGGGGTTCGCCCAACTGCCCTTTGCAGCCCATTTGACTTCCATAGTGTTAAGCAAAAAAAAAAACAAAAGGATTTGATCCATCAAGAAAGGACTGCATGATGAGACGTGGATACTATACATATATCCTAATGTTATCCATCGGATTGTTCAGCCTAAGTGACATTCCCCTTATTATATTATTTTTATTACAAACAAACACTAATAAGACCAGGAACATGCACTGACAATAAGTAGATTTTGATGGTATTTACTGCACTTGAGCAGTAAAAAAATAAATAAATGTAAAAATGAATACATAAATAATCAGCATAATAATTTACTCTTTTCATGTATTTATTTTTCATCGTAAAAACTGAAATGTAAACAAAACTCTAGTATAAGGAATTTTTTGTTCAAAAAGTTGGGGTCAAAGACAGGATGAAAAAAGATATTTTCACTATCACCGCTGTAAATGATGCTTGTTCAAGGCCAAATTTAAAAAAGGTAAATGTTCATGAGCAAAACAAACACAAACATGTCATATAATAAAAACAAAAAAGAAGGAAATAAATGAAGTGAAAAAGCAGCTTGAGGCATTTCAAAGGCTTTAGAGGTAAAGATCAGTTGGGAAAGCACAGTGAATCCAGGTGCTTTGCATGTTGTTTATAAGTGGACACGCACCTCAAAATGGGCCAGACGATGCGTCCCATCATCCCACTGAGATTTACATGTTCTGCCCTTCAGGAGAGAAGGTGGAGGTGGATGTAGACAGAGTGGGTTTGTCAGGGAGCATGTGCTGGTACAAGCACTGGGGCAGAATGGCTCAGGGGGACCTCGTTTTTCATTAGCCTTTACCAAATTACAACACTGTGAAGACTGGCTTTAGTGTTTTTGGTTTATATTATTAAACAGGTCATAAAAGGCATTATACAACCAGTTATAAATTCATGCAGAAAGTTCTTACCATGAAACAAATATCTATCAAGAAAGGGTTACCCTAGTGAACAATAAATATACTTTTATTTCATGCTAAGTACACTACAAATGCATTTTCATATTTATGTACTTAATAAAAATATACATTTAGTATACTAAACTGGTATACTAATTTTGTACTTTGTGCAGAAGTGGTGCTAAAGTACAATTAAAGATATACTTAGTATATTTTATTGTTTTAAATTGGAACTATTGCAAGTATGCTTTAAATATTTAGCATTTATAGTCTGATATTATTCAAACATCATATGATCCCTATTAAAAGCATTAAAACTTGATTTAGACTTAATATCAAGAAAAGTGCATTGTAAAGCTTGAATATAATTTTTTATTTGTCTCAGCAGTAAATATGTTAATAGATTTGAACAATACTTAGTATGCAATAAATGCATTTTAAATATATTATTTTTTACTAGGGTAGTTCAAACTAAATTCATAATTAATGTATGCATTCATTTCTCCTGCTGAACACAAAGTTTTTGTAAAGATTGTTGCTAACCAAACAGTTCCTGCTCCTACTGACTCCCACTGTTTTTTGGCCATACAATGAAAGTCAAAGGGAATGGAAAATATTTAGCTACTAACATTCTTCAAAATATTTTATTTTGGGTTGCACAGCAGAAAGAAAGCCATACAGGTTTAGGGCAATGTGAGGGTGAGTAAAAGATGACAGAACTGCCATTTTTGGGTCTACTATCCCTTTAAATAAACCAATGCCATTGCATTAGACAAAAGAAAATTCTAAATATGCTTTTTGCAATATACAAATGTTTAAAGGTTAAAAGGTAACTGGAAATTGACTATAAAAAGTGTTAAAAAGTTTAGTCCTCAGAAAAGTCATAGCATGGCTCGTTTGCTAGACCTCTATGTCGAGGTTGTCAGCAAATATTGTTACCTAATGCCATAAAAATCACATATATTTATGATTTTTATGGCATTAGGTAACAATATGTTAATGACTTTATGTGGATTCACATACTTTTTTGGGAACCCACTTTATATAATGTTGCAATTTAGATGTATCAAATAGCTTATATCCTCTCTTGTGGCATGAATTACAACCGGAAAGTGGTTCTGAAGTCCATAAATATTCCTAAATCACTGAGTAACAGTCTAGGATCGACTTTAATTCCAAACATCTCAACCTCGGCATAGTCCTAACCAATCCTTTCTAACCCCTGCTTCTTAAAACTTTCGTCTCGTATATTGGAGCTCACAGTCTCGGATTCCTGCTGCTGGTCCACAGCGAGATTTGTAATTTGCCACAAATCTGCTCCCATTTCCTGCGCGACCCCCAGAGAGCCTGGAGCCGACCACACAGTAAACCTCAATAATGGCAGAAGCGAGCTAAAACGTCTGTGTGACGAGGTACCGTAGCAAGCTTGTCCGCCGGCGCTCGACGGGCTCCTCCGCAGAATGTCAAGCTTCTGAGCCGATGGGGCAGAGTCTGAGTCACGCAGGGCCAGAGTAATGTCACAGCACACAGTTTATCATGAATTCAAGACGAGGAGCATGGCAGGAGTGTGCGGTCACATGATGGCTTCTTCGTTTACTAGCTCTATAGAATGTCACATCTCTTGAAATGATTCTTTTGTATTTTTGTTGCCAAGATGATATTAGTTTATCTTTGTCAACATCTTCAGTTAGGCCAGCACTGCTACAATCTATCATCTGATCGATGACCTGTCATGCTGTCCCATGTCAAGGATAAACCACAATATTCGCATGAACAGAAAAAATATGGGTCCTTTTTTGAATAGGCAAGCATTGTTATTTATCATATTTAAAGAAACAGCTCACCACCAAAAGAAAATCCCTGAACTTTTTTTCCCGCTATGCAACACAGAAGAGTGTATCTCTTACTACACAATGACTACATCTGCCAGCTTCAAAAAAGTTTACTAAAAGTTTCCAATTCGGCATATGCAATTTTTTCTAGGTATAAAAGTCTATGATCGACTATTATCAACATATTAATACAAAAATAAAAATGTAAATAAAAAAAAAAGAATAAATCATAGCTATTTTAAGTTGAAAATAAAATTAATCATAGTTACAAATATTAATCAACACATACTGTAAATGTCATTTTTAAGCATTTATACCATATATATTTACATTTTTATATATAATGTAAAATATAACATGAATATTTAAATGTATAAACGTATAAATATCCAACTATACACTGTATGAGTGTGTAAAATAAATCTAATACACAACAACAACAACAACTAATCTACATTTTTGTTTGCACTGACAGGCTTCTTTTCTTTAGCTTGCTCTGTATTTAATTTGACACTTCTCATTGTAGAGATGGTCTGTATTCACAAATTGCTCCGTGCTCCTGTATAAGCGCATCAGTCTCACAAACTGCCAAAAAGACGAAAATGAGATTACATTTAATAGTCCCACAGGAGGTTGAACCTGCTCCTGGGATGAAAGACTGTAACTATAAGAGAAAGTGTGTGTGTGCGAGTCATAACAAGCTTGAGAACAATTCTCTGTCACTGTACCTTTCTCTGCCTTAAATTACATTCATTTCTACCCTAGTACTAGAATAAAAATCAAGCATTGAAGGGCATTCAGGGTATCTGATGCAAGACACCATAACAAAAGAAACAATGCAGCATAATCACTAGTAAGAGCGTGCTTAAGTATTAAGTATTCTTATGCATGCAGAATATTTCTGGCAGATTCTCAACAGGTGAATCTGTAAATATAAAATGCTCATATAGTGTTTATGAATTACTAACAGCGTATTACCATAGCATTATATATTTCAAAGCACCTCTGTAAGGCTTTCTACACATTCTCTGCTCTACAGCCAGTCAACAATCTCTGCAGTCATATCTGTTTGCCGTCTAAAGGTTCACTTTTAAAGCACTCTGAGCAAAGCCATTTCAAAACCAGTTACACAATTTGTAAGCCTAGACTGAACATGACCCAAGGCAAGCTACGAAACTTCATTTATGGGGGGATGTGTTCATATGATTAAGTAAATGCACTTAGTAGCATCTAAATAAAAATAAAGATATGATTTTTCATATTTTGCATTTTGTTACAAAAAAACTTAATTGATAAGTGTGTACTAATTCAAATGAAATGGGTTTAAGATGATACAGAATGAATGATCAAGTAGCACTGAAGGTTTGCCAAAATAGTCACACAAGGATACACCGCTGAATTATTGATTTCCAGTTAATATTTTGAGGCTTGCAGAGAAAACGTCTAGCGAGAGTGAATCTTTCAAGCATAAAATCTTGCAATCATAAGTTGATGTTAGCACAAAATTGGATGTTTTCCATAATAAGAGAGAGAGATCAGAAGGTCCCAGAATTCATCAATCCATCAGACCATTCAAACAGTCAACAGACCAGTCTCTGCAGTCAGAGAGAGAAAGAATAGGAATACTGGATGGAGTTTTCAGAGTGCAGGGAGTTAGTTTTCTTGGCTCTGGAATATATTTAAGGAAGGGTTAGGATTTGCATACCATTTGTGCCCCTGGGCCAGAAAATACTGAAATTACATTCTGCCTATCAGCACATTTCCATTTCTCAATAGCAGTTCAGCGCTTGTTCATACTAATCGGCGCTATGTATTTAGCAGTACAGTAAAAATGACAATATGAAGATAGCCGTATTTGTGTAGGCCATTGCAATTTTAGAATTAGCCTAATTCAAACATACAAACTGAGCGTATTCATGCACTATCTGCAGGATACACTTACAAGATTAGTTCCTCAGTTCCAACCGCAAACACAAATGACAAAGGTACACAATCTGGCAGGAGGGTGGAATAATTGTGTGTCTACAGCGTGACCCTGGTACAAAAACGGTGCCTAATCCAATTCAAGCCCTATGAATCACACCACAAACAGAAAGCAGATCCGCTTTGGATGGAAATGGATGGAAATTGAAGCATGTCCACAAGTTTCTAGTATGCAACTACAGTATGAGTGAAGCATTTAAAGTAGCATTCGCATGTCACCTTTCAAAAAGTAGCCCACTGTACAGTTAACAGACGATTACACTCTACTAGTGTTTAATATAGACTGCTTCTTGCAATGCCACCGGTGAATCTTCTGTGAAATTGAGTTTGAACTGAAATCTCAACCTATTAAGTCCCTGTGCTGCATGCCAAAACATACAAAAACACACACAAACATACGGATTCCTGAACTAATGACCTTACAGTAAGAAGCAGCAGCAGTGTAACGGATGGTCATCGGTTTGAATCAGCGTTGGGTTCTTCACTGGGGTTCTTGAATAAATAAATAAATACATTTGTGCCAGTATAATTGCCCAACTGAAAAGTGGACTGGGAAACTGGAAGTTCAGTTTTGGCTGCAAGCCTATGGGTTTTAAAATATTGCATTTACTTGTAAAGTGAGAAACCGCTTCAAACGATTCAACGAGTGAGTGCTATCTTGCAAACCGGTTCCAACTCAGAAGAGTGATTTATTCACAAACCAGCTACACTACAGTAAATCAGATTCTAAACAAACTGCTTTAGGAGTAGCTTTTTGATTTGGCTGTGTTTTGAGCATTTGCAGCACATAATTGTCAAACTGATGAAGATATTTTTTTTCATTTGCTGGTGCTTTTTCTATTTGCATGTGTTTTCTAAAGTTGCAGCACGTTGAGCTTTCTCGGCTACCGTAGTTTGAGGTGCATCACAAAGCTAAGCTCATCATTCTAAAAAAGCGAGGTGTGCTCTGATTGGCCAGCTATCCAGTGTGTTGTGATTGGTCGAATATCTTAAGTGTCTGATTGAAATGCTACGCCTCTAACCATAATGGGATTCTGGCTTTATGACACACAAAAAAAACAAAAAACACATCCAGTGAAGACATAATTACTGATTGTCATTACTTAGTTCTGTTTTTTTACGCATTGCATTCCATCAAGCCTCATAAACATAACACCATGTCTGTAAAAAACGTAACTATCTTAAAGGTTGTGAGTGGTCAGCAGCAGACTGTTCTTGCCTCTCTTTCTAGTCTCTGTGCACAGCCAGCATACACTGCTCTATCAGCTTCAGGAATCAGTCCTCCGTAAATGTGCTGAACACACTCCAATATTTGTGTTCAACTGTTCTGGAACAGTGCTGGAAACACAACTTAACACTGATTTCTAGTCGTGTCCTCTTTAAGAAGCACAAACAACATTTGGGCAGTGTCATAAAAATAAAAAAAACCCACTCTGTGATGTAGAAAAGTGGGGGCATGTTTAAACGAGCCGTTTTCGGGGGGTTTGGACAAGTCATAGCGTTTATAAAGAATATCTCTTTGGTTTTAAAACTTTTATCTTTGCAACTATAGAGATCAGCTTGTTACACTCCAAAGAGAAAGGAAAATTATAAATTGCAGCATATGACAAATACGTAAATTATTGGTGAATCTTGGTTTTTCATCTTCACAGACAGTAACGGTTAAAGTGGTCTCTTAATTCATGAATACATTTAATCATTTGATTAAATAAGCCAAATTAATTACAAACTGCAAAAACGTTACTCATTCAAGAATCAGCAGCTCTACATTGAACAGACACATGCAGGAGTTAGAGGATGGATACCGACCCGAGGCCGGGTTCGGACAGATATTTAGAAAGGATGCTCGGGTTCGGGTCGGGCTCGGTCATATCAGCGTGAACGTGCGCCTGTGTTATAACAGCGCTTTTTGCCTCATGTGCACTGATGCTCTCATCTGTTGACATTTCCGAACACCTTCCTACAGTTAAAAGTGGGATTTCCACACAAAAAAGTGCATGTGTCATTAGTATGAAAAAAAAAAAAAAATTGAACGCTCGGACATAAATATCTTAATGCCTGTAGGGCTCGGGTCGGGTTCGTTTACTGCAGGACGCAGGCCGGGCTCGGACAGAAAAATGCGGGAGTAACACTATATGATAGTTGAAACATTTTGAGAGAGAGCTAATGCTAATCTTTCTTCCTAGACAAGGTTTTGTCAGCAGAGTTTTAGAGTCAAGTTCATTAAACAAATCCATATTTTTCCAACACTTTCGAGGCAACTTTGTGTTAAAAACAGTAATAATGTCCTAAATTCTAAAAGGTCCTAGCATCAATACGAATAGTGGAGAGCGACAATTTAACAAATGTCCAAGTTATTTTTTTTACATTTTATTTTGCAACATTAAGTTTACATACCTTACAGCACTTTTTTCGCTGTGAAAAATGAGAAATGTCCACTAAGTTGTGCTAAAACACAGCAAAAACACAATGCATGAACCCTGGCACATATTTATTACATTGATAAAGTTATGCATTGCGGTGGTTCAGAATTGATATATCCAGGTACTGTTGCTAAAAGTTAATGCTCTATCATGTTGGAAATATGCTCTACACCACTGAAACTGCAGTGATATGTACATGTTGGTACATATTTTGTGTCTCGCTTAATAGTGCACCGAGGTTTGATTGATGCCATGAAACCAGGAAGTAGCTAAAACATTTAGAGAGTGAGAGAGAGAAAAGAAAAATCTCAATTGGGTATGCTAATCTTTCTTCCTAGACAAGTTTGTGTTAAGAGGGTTTTTAGAGTCAAGTTCATTAAACAGCCCATATTTTGAACACTGTTTCAAAGCTAACATAAACACAAGTAGAAAGGACCAACAATTAGCAAATGTCTAAGCTATTTTTATATGAGCAATTGTTAGAACTGTCAGAAGGAAAGAACAACCTCCACAAATGAAGGAATTAGAATTCAAATGCACCCACCTCTAAAAATTCAGGTAGTCTACAAGCTGTGTGCAAATGTTGACATCCGGTGAGTCATTCGCTCAGGACTCGGATTAAGCAGAGTTTTAAATTTGAGAGGAGGAACTGTTGAGCTTTACTTGGGATCAGTGTGTGAGCAGGTGGTCAACTGTTTTGTGAGTCATATTTTCTTTCCTGTAAAGGAAAAGGAGGAGAGGGACCCGTGAGTTAATTAGCCATCATTATCCCAATCTCTTGCTTCCTGAGTGGGTGCTGTGCCTTTGTCCTGTTCTGTTATCATCTCTAATAGAGCTGTCACCGTGACTCATGCCCATCAAACTGACACATGACCCGGCCTGCACTGCCCAGTGTTATGTGCACGAATGGCTCTGGGATGTCATCCGTACACAGATCTAAAAAGGGATGTCAGGAGCAATTATCACAGTATAAACTCAATATAATTAGAGATGCATGGTATTTGGGAGGTGAAGTGTCTGATCTCTGAAGTGTGTCAATTGTTTTTGTTTTTGCTAGCAACTAACCAGGAGCACTAATTTTATTGTAAACGGTACTTATTTTTGATTTATGTAGTGAAGTGCAAAACTCTATAAAGTTAGGGTGTTATACAGTATTTTCTACTACACTGTAAAAAAATAAATAAATAAAAGTTTGAGAAAGCTTAAAAGATTAAGGCACCCAGCTTCAAAGAGTTTTCTCAACTTGTTTTTGTAGGAGATTATTGAGTTCTCAACGTTTTGTTGTATAAAGTGAAAACTACAAGTTGAGAAAACTCAAAAATCTCCTGAAGCTGGTTGCTTTAAATTTTGTCACGAATTACTCACCCTCATGTCCTGACCCAAGGACATCATCAAAATAATCCATGTGAAGTGTTCAACCATAATTTTACAAAGCTAAGAGATTACTTCTAGTGCTCAAAGAATAAAAACAGACTTTATTCAATAATTTGTCTCCTCTGTGTCACCCACACACATAGGAGACAAATTAATTTTATTATTATTATTATTTAATTTCTGAAGAATGTTGTTAACCAAACAACTGACAGTAGCCATCGTCAATGACCAAAAACTGTTTGTTTACCTACTTATACTCTTTAACATATATTTAGTTGTTTTCCACAGAAGGAAGGCACTCATGGAGGATTGAAACAACAAGTTTTCATTTTTGAGTGAACCATGTCTAATTTTTCAGACTGATATCGGTATCAACAGAAAGTGCCACAGAGTCAGTGTTTATATGAATGGCTGTCATAGCTGTCTCTGTACATTAAACTGCTATATGATCAATTATTTCAACGTTGGAGAAGCACCTTTAATTAAAAGTAACAGTTAATTGTTGGATCGGTTTGTGACTCTCCGCCCTTTCCTACTTTCACACAAAGACACAGGAAGCTGGGTTCAGAGTTAATGATCCATGTCTCTTTTACTTTGATTTGTTGGATTAAAGAGGTTTTAGATCAAGGATAGCCCTCTCTCACAAACACACACACACACACAATCATCCAAAATGGTGCTTCAGGTACTGAAACAAACACACAGCCAAAGACCCACGCACACAATTTTTTAAAGTCTCCAATAGTCACCTTTATCTGATGTCTGAAAGGGTCTCTCAAATCCCTCTCTCTCTCTCTCTCACACAACCTTTAAACTACTTTCATCTGAAAACCTCTCAAAACGCCGCTAGACTCAATCAGCAGTGGTAATGGAACGGCGGCCTTTATATCCTGACTCCAGCTCTGCTCTGAAGAAGAGAGAGAGAGAGAGAGTGCGGTGAACATCCTAATGATTTTCATATTAAGATCTACAGCCATGATATAACCAAGACACAAATATAGAGCTACATCCTGTCAGTGAGAAAGGTCATCACTTCCAGAGAATTCTCCTTTCATGGCAAAAATGGTTTAGTGGGAAGCCCTTAACGGCCATTACAAGGCATCCACTATTCATATGACTTATTAATCATTTCTGGGCTCTACACAATCATAAAAGTGTGTTTACTTTTGATTAAAGCATACTCTCTGCACTACTTTTATATTTTGAGCGGAGCATAATTCATATCTCAGAATTAAGTCTTTTACTCTGCAAAACTATACACACACACCCACCCAATCACCCACACATACATATATATTAAAATATATATATATTGGTCAAAAGAACAGAATTTATATACATGCATACTGTATATTCTGTTCTTTTGACCTTTTTCAATCCTGTAAAAAGCTAAACAAAAATAAGTCCAACAAATTTTGAAGCTGTTTTGAACACTGACAAACACCAAATCAGCATATGAATTATTATTTCTAAAGAGTCATGTGACACTGAAGACTGGATTAATCTGGCTGCTGAAATGTCAGATTTGTCATAACAATTATTATTACGTTTTTTTTTTTTACTGATCTTGAACAGGAAATAGACAGACCAAAAATAAAATAACCAGGCTATTTCGGTCACCACTGACTTCCACAGAACAGCCTGCTTACAAACTTTCTTCAAAATATCTTCCTTTGTGTTCAGCAGAACAAAGACATTCATACAGGTTTGCAATTAATCAAAGGTGAGAAAATATTGACAGAATTTTCCTTTTTATGGTGAACTACTCCTTTAAGGAAATGGCTAACATCGTGAGTAACATGTTTAGGGTGTTTCTTGTGCCACATGATCATTTTGTGCAATCGGGAACACACGATACCATACTTCACAAGGGCTTATTCTCAGCTGAACACATCACATACATTTCAGTTCAACTCCATCTGAGACGGAAGAAAGCAGAAGTCTCAGGAAGTCATGCCTCCTTGGAATATTAAGGCTGATGAAGGATTTGAACAGCATGCTACTGAACAAATGCTTTAAGCGCTAATGCCCCTGAGCTTTTTCCTAAGATCTTCCACACTGCAGAAGACTTCTCTTTTCTAAATATCAAAGGAATATTAATATAGCAAACTTCATTATACAAACAGAAAATTCAAACATGCCCTTCAGAACTGCAGAAGGGTGAAACATGACACTCCATTAAAAGAAACACACAGCAGCCTGAAATCTTGGGTGCGTCTTTTTCTATAAAAGAAAGTGAGAAAGAAAAAGCAACTATTTACACATAAAAAGCATCACACAGCAACGCACTGGGGGAATAAATGATGCAGTGACATCTTAAACATTTAATCCTCCATTTAAAAAGCTGAAGGAATAATAACGTAGAACTAGTAAAACACAAAATAAAAATTTATTGATAATTTACACACCCTCAGCCCATAAGATGATCATTTGTGAATGGAAGAGTTTGCTTCTTCATTTGTATTCAATCACTTGCTCACCGATGGATCCTCTGCAGTGAATGGGTGCCGTCAGAAACCTTTACCTCTGCTCAAACTACCTGCATAATCCATTATGATGAAACGTCCATTCACTATTATCTCATATTTTAGTGAGTATAGGAACAGTACGAAGTTAAAACAGCTTAAAAATGCAATCCCACAGCTTTCCACTATAACAGATGGATTCATTTTGGGGATTGCTTGTGATATTTTTATACGCTGCTGGGACTCTCCCTTCATTCACTGAAGAGGAATCACTGCTTAACAAGTGATGTAATGCAGACGTTCTCCTTTAAGATCACTTAAGTTCTCTGCTGGTGTTAAAACATTCGTCTTCCGTCACGATTTATCCACCTGTGCAGTGAAAGCACATTCCTCTAATTACTTGCGAATGTTTTCCTCTCCAGGACTCAGTTCTCCAGGACCCCAGTGCTGTGCTTACTCCCCAAGGACTGTGCTTCTCTGCCCTCAGCTTCATTATTCTGTTCCTTGCTCCCTGTAGTCGACAGCAGGTGCCGCCGCTCTAGCAGACATCTCCATACTGAATGTATCATTAGCACTTGGGCTCAGCGAGATGACAACGCGTTCACTCGGGCGCTTACAATGAATAAAATAACTCATGAACGCATCAATTAAATCACAGTGGGGCACTGAATAATACTTGGAAAACAGCCTTAAGTGCAATGCAGTTTTCCCATCAGCTCTGATTTTCTTTCTATTGATTTAGATCAGGGTCCACAGAAAGAAACGGAGAGTCAGATGAAGATACACACCAGTGTTCCTCCACACACTTGAATCGAAAGCTATGCTAAATTGAATTTGAATTTTTATAAATGAACACAATAAAACATTAAAGTGCCCCTAGTATTGGTTATGAAAGGTTCATATTTTGGTTTTGAGAGTCCCAAACAGCAGACAAGTTCAAAAAACACTTTCATTTTCTTATAATATGCATTAGTTTTGACATCAACATGGGATTCGTTTTAAATATGACTCACTTCAATGATTCAGAGTCGACTATTTGTTTTGAAAGACAACAACTCTATAGGCAGTGCACTTTCAGATTTCACACATTTCCTCATCTTGCTCAAAACACACAAAAAATATATTTTTAAGATTGTTATTCCTCCCTATTTATTCCCATGCAAAGCATGAACCATTTAAAGATGCAGCGAACAACAGGTTCCTCTCAAATATATATATATCAACAAATATCTCAATATCTGCTTCAGCAAATTATGATAAAGATCCATCTTTGATATGATTTAATCACAATACACACTGATGACAGCTGGTCTGTACATTATCGTTATAATAAATGCATACCCATACCGTTAGCATCTGCCTGTGAAATAATCACAAATTAATGCGAGAACACACTTCTTCCTACTGCATGCTTTTTCAGCAGATTTGCATTTGAATGTAAAGCAGTATTAAAATTCCTGATCAAAGAACAACATTTATATGAATTATACATGACATATGCTTTAGAAAGATATAAAAACAAATGATAAATGAAGTTGCTGTCACTTTTGATCAATTTAGTGCATCATTAGTATTATTTATTTCTTAAAACACTAATTCTCAATTTCTGTACCGAACATGAAAAAGAGGTCATGTCTGAAACATTTTAATACATTTCAGTAACATTAATGACATCTTTTAATTCTGCTAGTAACCCATCTACTTTCTATTCATCAAAGAACCCTAAAAAGTGTATTACAGATCACAAACATATTAAGCGGCATAACTGTTTTCAATATTTAACATAATAATAAATGTTTCTTTAGCACCAAACCAACATCTTAAAATGGCACAAAGCAGGAATGAAGCACATTTTAAAATATGTCTAAAAATACTAATTTTGTAATAATATTCCTTTTTTTTCCTGAGCATAAGAGACTTTTTCCATAACACTGGAATTGCAAAAAGTCAGGAGATTTTAAAGGAAGTGTTTTCCTGCAGTGGACCTGGTTTACTGCCTATCCTTTCAAGCTTAAAACTCGAGGAAGTAAAAGTACGGTAACAAACTGTGCCATTCTTCTCGTTCATTTCCCTACGACGGCTAATAAATCAGAAGTCAAACACATGCACAGAAAACAGCTTACTTGGATATAATGATTTAACTTCTGATGTACTGTAGACTTCGAATATAGCAGAATCTCAAAAGCATCAGTTCCCATTCGTTTTAACTGCGTGAAAAATAAAACGCATCATTTTCAAGATTTCTGTAAGATTTTGTGTTTTAGGTCTCGTATGTCTTTAAATGCTTATTTTAAGAAGTCTCAGAAATATTTCAACACAAATACTGCCCTCTTGTGGACTCCTACTGACAAAAATCTCTCTCTTTCACATCCAAGCATCAACATCTATCAGTTATCAAACTCCCAAGCAACAGATAAGTTATTGAGTTTTTAGCAGTAAGCCATACCTAAACAAAGCCATATTATGATCTCACTGACATGAGCTCTCAGTTTCTATTTTTGACCATTTACTGAGGAATAGTGAGAAAGTGATGAAAGGGTTTTATGATGCAAAGAAAATTACAGTATGACTCAGGCTATAACAGAAAGGTTGTGCAGTTTTGATGCGAACGAGTCACAAAGTACAGCGAAGAGCTGAACGTTAACGGTTTCTCTTACATTTGCCTCTTGTAATCATATTTTAAGAACAGAACGTTCTGTACACGTGTGAAGAAGTGAAACGGCCAAAGACTGATGTTAAAGGAATAGTTCTCTCATTCGGTCATCATTTAGTAGTTCACAAGTAGTTCCAAGCCTGCATGAATTTCCTTGTTCTGCCAAATATAAAGGAAGATATTTTAAAGAAAGCTTGTGACCAGGCTGTTTTGGGTCACCGTTGACTTCCAGTGTTTTTTCTTTCCTATTATGCAAGGGTTTGCATTTCGACTGACTGATGCACATTATTCTGTTTTGGGAAAACACTTTATGTAACACTGTCATGCTGGGGTTTATCATAAATTCAGCCAGAATGATGTCATACTCATACCAACGTTAAAGGAATAGTTCACCCAAAAATGTACATTTTCCGACTTACTCTCGGGTCATCCTGGATATAGGTGCATTTTTTTATGTAACAGATTTGGATAGCATTCCATCACTTGCTCAGAAATGGATGCACTGCAGTGAATGGGTGCCGTCACAATAATCCACAGCACTCCAGTCCATCAGCTGCATGTTTGTGAGAAACTAATTTAATCATTAAGGCGTTTAACTTTAATTAACTTTAATATCTGCATATTCCTCTCACTGGAGAAAGCGAGACTCATTGACCTGAAACAATGGTTTGAAGCTAAAAACATCTTAATGATGGAATTATTACAAGCGTGCAGCTTTTGGAAATGTGTTGATTACTTGTGATGCTTTATCAGCTGTTTGGACTCTTGGATTCTGACGGCACCCATTCACTGAAGAGGATCCATTGGTGAGTAAGTGATGTAATACCAAATTTCTCCTAATCTACTTCAACAAAGCAAGCAAATTTTCATTTATGGGTGAACGATTACTGACCAAAACGTATGTGATAACAGAAGTTGATTTTACCAACCAACAGCAAGCAGATTTGATTAACTGATTCTCAAAACTCACAAACTAGTACTTGATTACCAGCATAAAACATTCCAAGCAGAACAGAGCAGTACTAAAGGTATAACTGGTGCCAAAATGCAAAGGAAGCCAAATCTCCCTGAAAATATGGAATTAGTGTGGGCATAGTTTGCCAAACAAGCATATTTGCATGTTAAATATGACATATTGGCAAGTCACTAAAAACGCACACAACATCATAAAATCTGATTAAACTAAGACATTTATTTGCAATGTTTGATGGACCGTTACTTAAGCTGCCAGACGAGTTTTCCCTCTTCCCTTTATCAAAGTAAAACACAGAGTCTTGGCTTGTAACACACACAGTAATCATCAAACAGGAAGCACTTGCTAAAATCGTTGGAGCGGTTTGACATTTTGCATTTAAAGCTGGTGAAAGGCCAGAAACTTTGATGAAAGAAGTGCATGTTTCAGTACCTGATAAATTAGTATTGTGTTGCTGGTTTAACACTTTGAGTGATTTATTTATGTTTGAACTCAATCTCTCTAAACACACTCGGACTCATCTGAACATCAGTAAACGACAGTTGCTTAGCGTCTTTCACTATCCAATTTTAAAGAATGCCTTTGTGGAGATACATGTATCAGCATTTGTCCCGGTGTCCGTCTTTTTCTTCAAGTGGTCATTAAACTCTCAATACACTCTATATGAACCCGAGAGCAATTTTTCCATTTTTATATAGTTTTACTTCTACTACTTTTTTATCACCATTTACGAACAAAATGTAAACGTCTAGTCATCTAGTCAGTGCATCAAATTTTTTTCCCACATTACTGTGAAAAATTGATGAAAATAGTGTCATAAAGCAAACTAACGTATGGCCTAATTTTTTTATGCATATTTTTTTACTTTTCATTTTGGGTTAAATATGACCCAGACATGCTCCCGGCACACATTATTTTTTTTATCATGGCTAAATTGGTGTTGATGAAAGCAGCACATGCACCATTCAGTTTTAACTGCACAGTAACACTCATGCATCCTAATAAGACAGTTAGAGAACACTGGTCCTGATTACCAAAACATTTACAGACATAAAATTCATATTCCTCTCTCTCTCATATCCAAAGAGTGGCTTCTGAACAACAGATGACATGGCAGAAATAACAATAAAACAATAATATAATACAAGGAGGTTCCATTTAGTGTGTCTATTACTGCTCACTGTTTTTATAAATGTGCACATAGTCACCGTTTCCAGTATCTGACTGAAATTCATCATAGTGCAAATTCTAAGGTTTGAGATGTAACAGAAACATGAAAGATGCAAAGGGAGAAGTGTGAGAGAGAGAAAATGAGAGGTTTTCAGTCCAGAGGCACCTCTCTCAGATTTGCTGGGTCAGCTGTAGCCGTGGCCTGTTTGGACTCTCTCATCTTATCTAGGCCAAACAGCAGGTCCAGTTGAGTCACGGGCCTCAGCTGTGTGCTGTCCACATGCCTGAGGACACACCAGAGGACAGCAGGACAGAAGCAGTCATGAGTAATATACTTTTACATTCCCTACTGCATATTTAGCATTTTAAAACTTTCTTCTAAACAGGACAATAGATCAACTAGATATTCGTTTTCTTATTTAGGACATGGCATGAGAGCTGCATGTTGTGCACACAGATAAAATGCTGGACGTACTCATCTTCATCCAGCTGGAACTGTTGTGCGATCTGTTTCATCTGCTGTTTGCGGACATAGTCTCGAACCCGGTACATTGCAGCGTCTCGGCACAGCTCTTTCAGATCACTGCCGGAGTAGCCCTCGGTTTGATCTGCTATTTCCTTCAGGTTAATCGCGTTACTTAACTGAGGAAAAAAGATTCAAGGGAAAGAGTTTATGTACACGTTCATTTAAAATGTTGGGATTCAAAGCCAATTCATACTTTTATATAGCAGCGAATCAGCGTTGCATTAAATTGATCTGAAGTGGCAGTAAAGACACTCGTAATGTTATATAAAGATATTTAAAGTAATTGTTGTCCTTTTAGACATTATGCTGTATCCATCAAACAATCATTAAACAACATATTTGGATAAGCACGGGCATTAAATCAGCATACTGGAATAATTTCTGAAGGATCATGTGACACTGAAGACAAAATTAAGCCTTGTCATCACAATAAATTATATTTTGTAATTAATCACATCCGAAATAAAGGTTTTTATTTACATAATATATTTATTATGCATTTATAAACACACACACACATGCATATATTTAATAAAAATATGTTTACACAATAAATATATTTATTTGATTTTATTAAAATTGTATTATTATAAACATAGACGTAAATATTTAAAAATATATATACTGTATGTGTGCATTTATATATAACACATACATATATTATGCAAACAAAAACCTTTATTTTGGATGCAGTTAATCATTTGACAGCACTATTTACAATATATTCGAATAGAAAACGGTTATTAATATTTCACAGTTTTACTTTGTAACCCAAATAAGTTCAGCCTTGGTAAGAACAGAAGACTTTCAGAAACATTTAAAAAGCATACTGACCCCAAGCCTTTAAATATATGAATTTCTGCTACTTCAACTTTAATATACGCATTGCATTTAAAAGTGTAAGAACTGTGGTGCAAATGAAGAAGATATTAATGTCTTACATTTTCTCCAGACAGAATGAGACTGAGGATTTCTTCTCTTTGAGCTGCATTCTGCAAAGTGGACCAAAAATAATCATGTCTTGTCCTGATCAAGACAATTAACACATGCAGGGTGTGAAGTACCTGTTTTTCTATTCTGGTGGGGACTTAAACCTGAATACACACAGACTCATGGGGACTCCAAATTGGATTCTAAACTTCTTTAATTGTTTAGGGGTAGGGTTAGGTGTAGGGAGATATAGGGAGTATACAGTCTGTACAGTAGAAACACCATTACGCCTATGGAGAGTCCCCACAAGGATAGCTGACCAGACAGTGTGTGTTTGTGTGTGTGTGTGTGTGTGTGTGTGTTCAGCAGACTCACAGGCAGGCCTACGTGAAAGGTGGTGGGCATTCTGCGCAGTATTGCTGCGTCCACATCCTGTGGTCTGTTAGTGGCCCCCATCACCATTACCTGGACATTGACATGTCATTACATTTTTACCTCTTATTAATCACTGTTAAGCAAATGCAATAACTCTGAAACATATGTGTGTTACCAGGCTGCTGGAGCTTGTGTCCAGTCCATCCCACAGACTCATGAACTGGGCTTTCATCATAGCGGTAGCCTCATGGTCCATACTGGAACGATTCCTCAGGAATGAATCTGATACAAGACACACATTTTATATGGATATACATGTCATAAACACACTATAAAATCAAACCAAAATCACAAGAAATTCTGATAATATTTAGTAATGAGGAAACAGTATTGTTTAAAAGTTTGGGATCAGTGAAAACTGCTCTTTTTTGAGTTCAGAAATACAAAAAAAACAGTAATACTGTAACATATTTTTACAAATTACAATAACTGTTATTTTAATATATTTTAAAATATAATATATGCCTATAATAGTATTGCCATTACTCTAGTCTTCAGTGCGCCATGGTCCATCAGAAATCATTCTAATATGCTGTTTTGGAGCTCAAGAAATAGGTTTAATATACTTGTTGAAACGAATACATTTTTACATTTAAATTAAATGTATTAATTTAATGTATTCTTGCTTGCAAAAAAGCATCTATTTATTTTTTAAAAATATATAATAATTCACTTACCCCAAACTTTTGAAATATCATAGTGCATTTAAATCTCATATTATTTGAAATAAAATAATATTTTACATTTTCATAGGATTATATACAGTAGAACTATTTAGTTTATTTTATCAACAACTAGAAACTTTTTCATATTTTCATGAGCTGTTATTTAATACGTGGCCCTTTATTTTAACTAATTAAAATAATGAACTTTTACTGCTGTTTCAGCTAGTACACCATGATAAAATGCCTGAGAGACTCTGCGTGCAGCGTCCACATTCTTCAGTTTCACAGATGAAGGGTCACAGTACAGTATTATTCAAATGTCATCAACACGGAAAATACAGTGCTTAGATGGAGCATAGAAAACATTGCAGTCATTATGCAAATGTCCACACCCCCTTTTCCATAAAACCCATGAATATAAAACAGCTGCTTATACTCAGGGATTACAGGCGAGTTGTGTTCAACAAGCTGACATTGTAATATTTTTCCTATCTGTCTAGAATCCCTAAATATCTGGCGGAAGTTTTAGAGCATATTCAGGAGTTACCGATTTCATCAATGAAAATAATGCAGGGCTGAATCTTGACGGCCAGCGAGAAGACAGCAGCAGTCAGCTTCTGCGATTCGCCGTACCACTTGTCAGTCAAAGTGGAAGCCTGGAGATTAATAAAGCGGCATCCTGATGCTTTCGCTGTTGCTTTGGCAATTAAAGTCTTTCCACATCCCGGTGGCCCATGTAATAGTACACCTGGTATCAGGGGGAAAAAATAAGAATAAACAACACTCTTTGCTTTGATATTTTTCATGTATTGCTTCTACATGTACGATAGGGCTGCAGAGGCTTGCTTTATTATACTGTCATTCGAACAGATTGTCTCAACAGAGATTGCTAACTTAAATATGCATGCTAACTGGTGTCTTCTGATTATTATTGCTTTTTTATTATTAGTGGTTTTTTATTTTATTATTAGATTTTTATTAGTGCTGCCAAGCGATTTGTCGTTTTGATTTTTGTTTATTTAATATATGAGTGTTTACTGTGTATAATTAGTATGCATATATACATACAAAAACTTGCATGTACATATTTAAGAAAAATATGTAAGTATTAAATATATTTATATATAATATAGAATATATTCATGAATATATTTTCAGAATAAACATTGTATATTTATATATACATAATAAAGCAACACCGTACACTTACATACATTATTTAAACAAAAACGTTTATTTGGATGCAATTCAATTTTGACAGCTCTAATTATTATTATTAGTGTTTTGTTTCTCTGAAAGAGTGTGCACAGTGTTGCTAGATTGAGCTGATTAAGTTTAACACTGAACAAAAAAATGCATTCATTAAAAAAAGAATTATTTAAAAAAATCTGGCAACCCCAAGCATGACCACTTAGTGGCTTGTTACTAATGCAAAATAATGCATAAATAATCAGAATGAATAATGAATACAGCAAGAGTAGGGCGAGGCCCAAAAGAACTGTGATATCAAATGCTTTTTCTCACCTTTGGGAGGCTGCAGAAGTTTGGAACCACAAAACAGGTGGCGTTTCTGGAAAGGCAAGATGACAGTGTCTTGCAGCTCTGAAATGATCTCATCTAGTCCAGCAACATCTCTCCAGGTCACCTTACAAGGAAAGGAAGAAGATATAAGCTACTAAAGCTACTAAACCAAACGATTCAACTGGGAACCAGTTCAACAGAAAGTGTAAAACGATAAATAAATCATGTCTTCACTAACAAGTGCATGTGTCTTTTGTATTGTAAATTGTAATCAGAGGCACAGGGTGATTTGATGAATGGTTGGCACTGATTACAAGAGTATCGGTAGTTACTTTGATGCCGCGAGGATCGACGAGAAGAGTTGCGATGTTCATTTCATACTCGGTCAGACTGACACCCTCTACGCCTATCTGCTTCATCAACTGCTCAGCCTGAGAAGAGAGAAGGAACAATTTCAATAAAAACACTACATAATAATGCAGTAAGAAAAGTCAAGGAAAAATAAAATACTACTTTAAGCTGGAGGCTCCCATGAAATGTATTATTCACTGGATTACATTTACTTTAAGCACTCATCCGGTAGCAGAGATATCTTTACCCGTTTCTTGGCTTGGGTTTTTTGCTTTTGTGTCGGATCAAAGGCATCCACCACCCATTTGATGCTGTAATATGTTGCAGCTCCAAAGATGGTGAGTCTCACCAACATCCCCACCACCTCATTCCGGGTGAGAGGGCGGAGGAGGGCGTCTCGAGGAATGTCACTCAACATGTCGCTCCGCCCACGCTGCCAGCCCATTGGCCAATAAAAACAAACTGGGAGTGTCAATCTAGAATAGAGTAGGTAGAACCGTTTACAGCGCATGCACTGATCTCTTTCTTGTTTTATTGTCATACAGGAAAAAATTTACATTTAAGTTAATTGACCATTAATAACAATTCACAGGCTTTATATTTAGTTATGTGTGAAATATTATTTACAAAAAACAATATTATTATCCAGTACTGTATACTACATAATAACGACGCCAGCAAATAATAATATCGCCGTATGTTAACATATATTTGAACTGCAATGCATAATAAGAGAAAGACATATCTTCCTATAGGACAAAAAACAATAATTCGATTAAATAAAATATTTCAGAGACGCCAATTACGCAAATCACAGGCGAGTGCCAAGCACTGGCTCATAACCAGGACATAAACAGCAAAACAATGTACATGTTTATTACATTTACTTACATTTCACAGCATCACTGTCATCCACATACATCGGCTTGTGTAACCGCACTGCACGCACCGTCCGGAAAAAATCTCTACAAACATAGGTTCCTACGTCCGCCTTGAGTTTTTTTTTTTTTTTAAATAGGATAAAACTAGATGAATAAATAACTGTTAGTAGAATTACACTGTTATTATAAATAAATTATAATTTATTTTATAATAATAATAATAATAATAATAATATTTT